>SRLM01000029.1:792461-866769 GCA_015708895.1 Populus ilicifolia | reverse complement strand
TGAAAGGAACTTGATTTGTTGTTAACATAAGTTATAATCATGAATGCTTGACGAAATTTACAAGTATTAGCATTAATTGAATAAGATGACTAATGTAATCATGTTAACAATCTATAATATGGAACCTCCATTGTGTGTGGTTTCCAATTGAACAATAAGAGTTTATACTATACTTGTTTGACATACCATTAGTGGAACCTCTAACCTTAACATTTGTTATTATCATTGTTTAATCTTTACTTTAATACTCTATCTCCAAGTTCTCATCATCATCATCATCATCTTCTTCTCTTTCTTTATTATTATTATTATTATTATTATTATTATTATTATTATTATTATTATTGTTATTATTGTTGTTGTTGTTATTTATAATTTGTACAATAACCTCCCTGTGGTTCGACCCCGGTCTTGCCGGGTTATTTATTACTTCGACACTCCTGCACTTGGAAGAAGACATCAATCTCTTTGTCGTGTCATGATGTAAAACATACCTGAACATAGAGGACAAAAGAAAAAGTTGAGGAGAAAACAAAAAAGAAAGAAAGGGATGTTGATGTTTTTTACATAAGGGAAAGTATAAGAGGTTCGTTTGTTGTGAAATAAGATATTCTAGTCTTTTTATTATAGCATGTTATTGACAGTTTCACAGATAGATAATTAAATATTAGTATTTTTAACCATTTTGTTGGGGATTTCGCCTATAATATTTAATTTAAATTTTTAATTAAAACAAGCACTTTTAAAAACCGTCAAATATCACTGACGACTTTTCAATTCGTCAGTGATTTTGTTTGTAATAATTAATTTAAATATTTAATTTAATTAAAAATTTCATAAACCCGTCAAATAACATCGATGACTTTTTAATCTGTCAATGATTTTATCTATAAAGAATAATAATTAATAGTGTAATTGAGAAGTGAACAATTTCATAATTCTTCAAAAAATACCAATGATAAATAGTGTCAGGGAAAAGTTAATAGTTTACTAACGAGTTTACGGACATATTTTACCAATGGTATTAATACCGTTAGTAATTTTGTTGGTATAAATGACACGTCATCGTACTTTTAGGATTTGTTTTATTTTTTTTTCAATTGTAATTTCCTTGGTATTTTTTTTTCAATGCCTATAATATTTAATTTAAATTTTTAATTAAAACAAGTACTTTTAAAAACCGTCAAATATCACTAACGACTTTTCAATTTGTCGGTGATTTTGTTTGTAATAATTAATTTAAATATTTAATTTAATTAAAAATTTCATAAACTCGTCAAATAACATCGATGACTTTTTAATCTATCAATGATTTTATCTGTGAAGAATAGTAATTAATAGTGTAATTGAGAAGTGAACAATTTCATAATTCTTCAAAAAATACCAATGAAACTTTACCAATGATAAATAGTGTCAGGAAAAAGTTAACAGTTTGCTAACGAGTTTACGGACATATTTTACCAGTGGTATTAATACTGTTAGTAATTTTGTTGGTATAAATGAAACGTCATCGTTCTTTTAGGATTTGTTTTATTTTTTTTCAATTGTAATTTCCTTGGTATTTATTAAGAGAATATTTTCATCAATAAAACTCATTGTAATTTATTGACGGAAACATTCCACCAGTACTTCAGTTTGTATATTTTAATTTTCTGAAAGTTACCATAACATGTCAAAGGAAGAAATGTGTAGATGAGTTTGGAATTTTACCAAAAACAATTATACCTAATACATTAAAAGATTGGCATGATTTGTTGATTGATGCTATTTGGGGCCCGATGATTTCTCTTAGAGGAGCAAGTGGAACAACACCATACAATGGATAACCAATACGTTAAAAGCCAGCAATACAAAATTAGCTAGCAACATGATTGTGAAGTGTTGTTGGTAGATATTCTGTGTTGCTTTGCATGTGTGGATATACTGCATGCATGTGGGTGTTATCTCTGTTTTGAATGCTTTCAGTTGATTTATGTTTTCTTGTGATTCATGTAGTGCTCATGACAGGTTTTCTGTGCATAGTCAGTCCTTTATGGAACACTGTTAATTGTTTCCTTTTAGCTGCCATTTTCAAAAGAGCAAAAGTTCCATTTTCAACAAGAGTTTGCTACGTCATCAAGCTTCAGTAATAGTGATTGTGAACATGCTGTTAATTTAGTTACCTTTCATGGAGAGACACCTGAAGAGATATCTTCGATGGAAGTTATTTATCAAGGCTCATCCAATGCGGATAAAAGAGCTCGACTTCAACACAAACCCTGTGAGTTTATTGCAGGCAACATGTTTTTGTTAGTGATTATGGTGGTATAGTAAATGCCAATAAAAAAAACAATTTAATGTCAATGGAATATTTTATCGGTATTTTTTAATTTTGTGATAGTGATATCTAATTTCAATAGATAACCGCCACATTTTCATTCCATATTGAATCCTTGTTCTATGGTGTATTATTATGTGGATTACTGAATTAATACAAATTAATTATCATCTTGTTTACTAGCCTTTTTCGTGCAATTATAGGTTTTTTTCTATCACAGCAACAAAATTAAAGATCACACGACCAATCGATCTATGAACTTTTCCATTATCAAAGACAACGAACTTTGAAGCTTCAACGGTCTCTTATAAATTTCCAAATCGATAGAACTAATGCCTTTTTTTTTGTTCATTAGTAATTGACTTATTATAATTTAATTAAGCTATATAAAGCGCACATAAATATATAATTATTAGATCCTTTTCGGATTCTAGCTCGTCTAATTTAACCAGTAGTTTGAATTATTGAGTAAATCTCAATCTCTAGTTTCACCCATAAATTAAAAAAAAATTCTTTTAATAAAATAATAATAATAAAAATTTATACTTTCTACTAGACCGGATTTGACTACATCTATTCAAGAGGTGTTTTAAATAATGGTAAATGTTATTTTTTAAAATATTTTTATTTAAAAATATATTAAAATAATATTTTTATATTTTTAAAATTTTATTTTTGATATCAATACATAAAAAATACAACACTAAAAAAATAAATTTAAAAAAATAAATTTTAATAAAAAAAACAGGTTCAAGCTCAATATTAAATTAGTACTAAATATTACATGATTAATCGACTAATGGATCAAGTTTGACACTTGTAGCAAAGTGAGATTTTTTTTACAAAAAAAAAAAACTAGATTAGGTTTGATTTTTCCATATCAGGGCATTTTTATCAATTTAAATAATATATATGATAAAATAACATCTTGGAAAATAAATTCATGAATAAATTAAAAGCAATTAAACTTACAATTGAAAAATTGATTAAAGTACAAGAATAATTAAAACTAATTGTTCTTTTTCTTTAGTGAAAATGTAAACTAAATTTTTATCCAAGAGGGTCAAATTACAACTGATCGTGTGTGTGCGCGTGCAAATTTAGTTAGCAATTATACTAATCTCACCTCTTTCATGATCAAGGATGCACATTCTATGATTAGGAAAAAAAAAAAAGTGAACTCATTCTTGTTCAGATAGATTATGATTTGGGCATACCTCTTTGCTTCTTCTTAATAGATATTCGATTTATATAGTTATATAAATAGTTGAATTAGATTTACTTTAATTGAGTTGAATTTCCTAAAATTTGTAAAACAGGGTATATATATGGATTTAGAACCTTTTAATTTTAGAAGTTAACTAGATAAATGGGTTGGATTATGCCGAGGGATAGGTAAATTTTTTTCTATTTGTTTTTGTTATTAATAAATCCATCAATAAAATCATTATTGATGAACTCACCGATAAATTATAAATTATTAATAATTTTTTTTATATAATTTATCGATATCCATGAGCCCATTAGAAAAATTCATGCTCGATAGAAAATTTTGACAATAAATTTAAAAACAGTGATGGTGGTGGTAATAAGAAAAAAAAAATGCAATCCATGGGTGTGTTCTTTCTAAATTATAATTAAAAAGTTTTTTTAATAAAACAAAAGTCAGCTAGTTAACAGATGTTAATTGGCCAAAGAATATTGATTATCTAACATAAATTCTTAAATTGTTGTCTACAATTTGTAGACAAGAGTTAGCACTAAAAACACAAATAATATGTAGATGCAGACAAGGGTTAGTTTTAAAACACAAATAATGCTATATAAATTAGTAACTTAAAAATTGTAGCCATGCCTTCCATGTTAATTAGTCAACAATCTACTCAGCACAAAATCTTGGTGGACTTCGCATTGCATTAGTGATGGAGCTTTAATGGTGCGTGGCAATTCCAACTCGGATTCCACTACAAACTACACTACCCCCATTTGTTGAGCTAGCAGCAGGCAGGGAAATTGTTTTTCCCACATGTGGAACAGGCACCACGGCTAGCATGGTTTGGGTTTGACGGAATCGGGAGTGTTGACCTCAAAAATGCAAAGAAATAGGTGCATAAATTATGTAGAAAATATAGAACATGTTATATGCTGTTTATTTATGCTCTTGAAACTTGAAAGAAAGAGCCGGTTCTGTTCAGTTGCGTCTTTGAATCTCTCATTTGAACAAAAAGAGGAAAAATTACTCAAAAATGCGTTATCTTGTTTGATTTCTTCTACATAACTTCAGTTGATCAATTTTATGAAATTAGGCAAGCAGAAAGATTGTTGGTCAAAATCAGATGGAGTAGAGACGTATAATCTATAGTTTGACTAAGATAAAGTTTGTTTTTGTTTTTGGTTTTGATACTGTGTTTAGGTATGTTTCAAAAATATATTTGGTTCGAAAAAAATAATGTTTTTTCAGTCTTTCCTCATAATTAGTATAAAAATAAAAATAAAAATAATATTTTAATATATTTTTAAATAAAAAAATATTTTTCAAAAGTATTTTATACCACAATATCAAAAATCTAAACACATTCTACATGTGCAAAATTTACATGTACTACGATTTCTTGTCCTAGAAAATAATTCAAAATGAATTTCAGTGCATCTGTACCTACCAGAATTTCCCAATATTAATTTCTTTGTACAGTAGCAATTTTTAAATTCACTTTCAAATCAGGTAAAATTTCCCATATTTTTAATTCTTATTTCTCTTAACTTGAGGTCTCGTATGAAAGAAATCTCAAGTTTTTCTACTCTAACGTTTTCTTGCGACGATTATTAGGCTGAAGACTTATTTCTCTAGTATACAGTGTGCAGGGAATCATACCTTCTGGAGTTTCGAGTTCACGATATGGCCTCCGAAACGTATAATTAACGAAGTTCTTTATTATAAAGAATTACAGATAAACATTTTTTAAAGACATGTTGCTACACCTCATTGATCTGGACTGCTACACGTTTTTTGCCATATGCTTGATATGATCCCCAATTCCTTATTAGATCTTTTCGTTGGAAATAATCTTAGAATTCGGCATGTGAAGATCCCTCGGATCTTTTCCTGAAGATGCAAAATGAAACTCAGAATGGACATTCCACTAATTTTGTACACCAACATATTGAACTCGATGGAGTCTTTAATTAATTATGAGGCAAAAAGTGTATAAAAGCCCACTGGCTTCGGGGGGATAGACCTTTTTGCAAGGCTTCTTGAGGTGGCAGACTTGGAGAATTCAAGAAAAATAAAATCTGCTTCCTTTTTAGGGGATGGCTGCCTTGGTTCTATCCTTCCTTTTTAGAGCTTTTGTGGTTATTTATGGCATTGCCCGAAAAACACATGTATATACAACAGAAACAGTAAATCTAAAATTTGCAGGGAAGTTTAAGAATCATATTAGACAAATTTAGAATTATTTAGCATTTAACTGAAGATTATATATTTTATTTAGATTTGAATATTTACTTTAAAATTGTGTTATCATAAATTATAAGATATCAAGTGTTTGATATCTAACAGTAATTTACATGAAACACCAGTAAAAAAATCTATTAAAATCTATTAGAAGAGAATGATTGTTATATCTTAGAATACTAGTTCTAGTATTTTATGTTTTAGGTGTTTATATAATGTATTTTTCTCACCTTCTCTTCTTTCATGAAAATAAGAGACATAATATTTTATTTACATGGAAACCTAAAAACTTTATAAATAGTAAAATATCAACTTGTCCCCTTAAATAATTTTACATATATTATTTTAGAATAATTTTATAAATTTATTTAATCAAGTCCCTACTTGATTTTTTAGGTCTATAATTGTAATCCCTATATTAATTATATTATACTTCTTAATTTCTAAAATTTATTTATAATTAAGTTACACTTGATTAATCATCTCATTTTAATTTCTAACCAATGGTTTTTATGCATATGACCCATTAAGTTCCTTAATAAATTGACTTAAATGTAAATCATAAAATAAGATTGAATAAATTGAATAATTTAATTTATTATCAATTAATAAATGATTGATTTATATTTGGAGAACAAGTGCAACGTCTAGTAACTTGTCATGATCCCTTAAATATTAGAAAAGTTATAAGTGGTTTGATTTAATATTTTAATAACCAGTTTTTCAGTGTAATTATTATCCTTTCATCATAAATGTTTTGATTTATACAACATAGTATGAGGTATGTTTACTTTGTTAAATCATATTAATTTACTTTGTTAAATCATATTAATTCTCAACATTATAGTCATTCATTATTAGAATAAGATTTTAAAACTATTTTCAAAATTCATTCCACTTTAGTTAAGGATTTCACAACTAATACTAATTAAGAATAGATGAAACATATTTTTCATTTAGGGTGATAAATCCTCTCTTAATTATTCAAATACTTTCATATATTTTATGCTATATCTAATGTCTGCCTGTTTATATCCTGATTAGGACAATAGATGGTTAAGATCAAAACATAACACTTGTTATATAAGATAACTTAATGATCTTAAGTTTAAAGTTCATTTACACAACTATCACGAGAGTCTTTTTATAGACATGGGTGAACTCTCCATTTAAGATTCTCTTATGAGTTAGTTTAGTATATATATCATCTGACAAGTGCCTATATATTACTTTCAAGTATCCCTTATACCTTAGTTTATGAAAGTAGTTGCTTCATTTCATAAAGGAAAAAATGTAATATGCATTAATCTCACACAACTTTAATTAATGTACAATTTTAATAGAATATTAATCATAAACATTTAATAACAATGTTTTGATGTAATGGGAGAAGAGAAATTGAATTTATAGAGATTTTTTTAAAGAAAGAGAAAAGAACAACAACAATTATGTTGTTTGTTTTTATTAACATGAGCACTGTAATTCCTTCTTCTTTTTTCTATTATGTTGAATGAGTTTTTTTTATATATTTATATAGGTATACATTATCTTTGTACTTTATCTATAAGGATAAGGAAGATAAGGCTTATCTTTATCCTTCTGGATGATCTTTTTTATTGGACATAAGAATTTTGCTCTAGTGTACTTCCTAGAGATAGATTTTGATTGTATATCAATCACTCTTGTAGCTGTTGTTTCCTTATTAAATTAGACTATCATATTGGCTTGAGTTTGTTGTCTTTTGAACTTCTTTCTCTCCTAACTTCTATCCACTAATTTTGGAGATGTTGCTGGCAGCAGAGTGTGAGTATTCATTCTTATTTCTCTTATATTTTTTATTCATCTTATCACTCTATCTACTCACATCATAGTTACTTCTATCAAAGTGTCTACTACTAGCAATAAGAATCTTATAATTATAATAACTGTATAATTTTTTTTAAAAAGCATTTTTATTTTATAGATTTTATATTTATTTTAGATTTATTAATCAAATATAAATGAATATTAAAAATAAATTTTTTTTTATTAATAGTAAATATATTTTATATAAATAAAATCAATATTACCTGTACCCAACTATTTGGCCGAGGGACATGTTCACTGACAAATGACATTTAGGCTGCCTTGTCAACCTATGCCTAATAATAATTGAACTCTATGGATGGCACTTGGGATCACCTAATAAATGAGTGTATATCAACAATCTTCCCCGGGGTCCCAAGGATTCAGGCCACCTTTCTCGAGAGGTCCTAAAGAATACATAGAAGGATAGAAAAGAAGAAAAAAAAGTGTTTGATTTCCAAATTCCAAAGTTACAAGTTGCCAAAGATATTTACGTAAACATGGTTTCATTTTGAATTAGTTGAAAGTTGCCAAACTGCTGAACCTCTAACGGCTGTTATCTTCTTCATTGACTGATTATGTTGCTTTAGAATATCACACCAAGATATTTGACCGTGGTGTGCAGCACATAATTCATAGGACATGGAATTGTACTCTCGAGTCTGGTCTTTTTAGGGCAGCACTCAATTGGAGATTCAAATTCTGAAGGTAGAGATAAGAAGAGAAAAGTGATGCGGGCATGGATGGTATGGAAAAATATTGGTCTAGTTGGGGGCGATAATCAAGAGTCATGATCAACGACTTGGAAAAAGTTGAAATCACATTTAAAACATACATAAAACCATATGCACCAGCCGGGAATCGAACCCGGGTCTGTACCGTGGCAGGGTACTATTCTACCACTAGACCACTGGTGCCTGTTAGGATTTCCGGATTAAGGGAATATATATTTTGTTATCACACACTTGTTTGATTTTATATGTGAGAGAAAGGGATGGAGACATCTCTCTCTAAAATTATATATATATATATATGAATGGATCTCCTCCTTTAAAGTTATGTGTTTGCATTCTAAATATCTTTGAGCTCAAACTAACCTACATAACTTTATTATATTGAAATGGAATAATAATTTAATTTTAAATGTTAAGAAAAAAAATTTAGGATATATTTCTCATTTCAAGAAATTTGTTAAATTATTAATGGAAAGTTGATTTCTATGTGTAATATAATGAATATAAAGATGTATTAATAAATAAATAAATAAAAATATTTATGTTAATTAAAGATTAAAGTAGGAAGTTAATTCTTTAATGGAAATAGTTCTAGTTAGTTAGTTAATCGTGGACATGTCACAACTAAACTATATAGTTTGCTTTACAAAGTTATTTATAAACTGATGGGCCTGAACTAAGACCAAGAAGAGTTATAAGTTGCGCAAAATACAGAAAAACTCATAACTTTTGAACTTTAAAGCATATTTAAATTTTATTAGAAGATTTCAAAGATCTAATTTTATAAAAGGCTCGACTTACCATAACCAATTAAGATTTAGAAGAAATTTAAATTAAACTCAAAGTGTGTTGTTCCAACTAGTATGTGTTGACCCTATTTAACAAAATTTTGTGTTGTTTATATTTGCTATCTTATTTGTGTTGTTTTTAACAACATTATTTTTCTAATAAAAATAAAAAATAAATATAAATACAAGTATTTCCCTTTTCATTAAATATGTTTTTTTTGTTTATCTTAGAGATCTACTATAATTATTAACTACATGTAATTTCGCGTATCTCAATAATGACATAAAACACATACACACATTATAATCTTTTTTTAAAAAATAAAAACTATATATTAGGATGTATTTTTTCAAAAAATGAAAAATCTTTTCGACCACATTTCACATGTCTTGGATCTTAGATCCTTCCTTATCTTCTAGGATCTACATAGATTTATAACTTAATTTAACATGAACATCACACATAAGAAAAATCATCAAACGCTTCACCATAATATAATCATTGATCAATCCAGCTTGTGGGCACTTGCCCATATTGATAGAAAAAAAATCAAATAAAGTATATATGATGCTTGAACCAGTAATGGGTAATGGGTTTCGACTGATATAAGAATTAGGAGAAATTAAAATCTTGAGAATGAGAAAATAATTTGGAGGAATTATAATGGAAATGAGATATAAAAGTTATGAAAAAACCTACATGAAAAAAGTGTTAGTGTAAATCCTAGTTAAAAATTAGTAATATTATCATGAAATTGTAGTAAGTATGGAAATGAAACAAATAATGAAATGGAAAAAATAAATATATTTTAAAATAAAAATAGTCCTAAGGACTTAGTAAAATAGCTTATATAATTCTAGCAATGATTAAATAAAAAAAATTAGATTTTGATGTAAAATCACTTATTGATTTGTTTTACGCTATCAAACATAACTTTTAATCCAACTATTATATTGAACTATAATTTTATGAAGAGCCTCTTGACACATTGTTATATCTCAAGTTAAACATAGTCCTTGAAGTTTGAAAAGGCAAGAGTATCAATAGTCGAACCAAAAATAAAATATATGCTCTTTAATGGTATTTTCATAAATAAACTGGAAATTCAACTTTTTCTTCCCGCTTAAACTATCTAGCAATGCAAAAAATATAAAAAATAAAATAAATAAATTTGAGAGCTTCCTTACCAAAACCTAGAGAGAAACCAAGATTTAAAGCAAGATAAATGAAGAAGTGAATGCTTAACAAATTTAACTCAAGAATTAAAGGGAAAATCAAGTGAGAGAAATAGAATACAGAAAGGAAACTCACAATATACAATATTAAAAGAGAAAAAAAAAGTAAAAGACTTTTGTTTGTTAATATTTAAAGTTCATACCATTATTGGGTAAGATGTCATTAAAGTTGATTGTACAAGTTTAAGTAAAGATTAACAAAGTGTATGTAAAATTTTGAATTAGAATTATTAAATGTTAAATTGGAGAAAAGTGAATTGTGAAAATGTAATGTTTTTGGGATATGAAAAATGAGGTAAATGACTCAATAAAGTATAATTGAATAATAAAATTGGTTATTTATTGTGAAAGTAGGGTTGGCCATTTAATGAGAGGAATGATAACTTTTTGAACCATAATAAATACTTGTAGTTGTGTGTATTTATTGTGTGTTGTTGTGTTGATAAAGATTAAAATGGATTTAATTATATTGTTTAATTGTAGTTTAATTTTTAATCTAATTTGAAAAAAGACAATGAAAAACTAATGAAATAAGGTTGTGGTATATTCTTTAGTCTGTTTTACCTGTAAAATTAGCATTAATTTTACCAATGATTACTGTATGATTGGGAAAAAATTGGTAGAGATAAAGAAGATTGTGGTAAATCTTTTAGTGTTTTTACTTGTAAAATTATCATTAATCTTACTAGTTGTATTTTCAATGATAAAATTAATTAAAAATAAATTATACAATTAAATCAGGAATGATTGTGAATTATAAGAAAAAAATAAAATTTTGTTATGCATCTTTTTTAAAATACATGTAAATTTTTAAACTTTATATTAGAAACTTATAATTTTTAGACTTTTGAATCTTAATTAATTTAATTATATACTTATATTATTTTTCCCTACTAAAATTGGATTTTGTATCCGTCACTGCATGTAATAGAAGAATAAAGAATTAGGTTTTAAAAATTAGACATATATTTAGATTATAAAAATTAGGCGATAAAAAACACTTTTAAGAAAAATTTAACTTGATTTTCAGGAAAATATTTTTATATTTTGGATAGTAACAGTTTTCAAAAGTTGTTAAAAATTTAGAAATATCATATTATTTGATGATTATAATAAATTTAATTCTCAAACTTTTGATTGCTATATTTTTTTTATAATTCTATCCCTTAGAATTTGATTTAATTTGATTGTTATATTAAATCTGATTCTCATTTTGTTATTTTCTTTTCTCTTATTATTTTTTAATTAAAAATTTTTTCTATCAAATTTAGTCCTCATTCTTTTAATTATTACTTATTTTATTTGAAATAATTTATGAAATTGTAATTTTTATCATTTTAATTTTATCATCTGTTAATTTTTTTATTTGTTAGATTTGATTTTTATTATTTTAATTTTTAATTATTTTATTTGAAATAATTTATGAAATTATTTTTTTTTTCAATTTCATTCTCATTCAATTTTTTAATTTGTAAGATTTATTTCTTATTTATTTATTAAACTTGAAAAAAAATATATTAATAAGTTATTTTGCAGTTTATTTTCCATGACATAACCAAATACTTGAAAGTGATTTCCAACTTATTTTTCATGATACTACCAAATATCGATAAATAATTCACTTTCCAGGAATCTACTTTCTAAGAAAATCACTTTTAAAAAAAAATTACTTTTCAAAAAATAAATAGAATCTTAGTCCATGAGGCAATTGAGGTAGTATAGTTTTTTTTTAAAAAAAAAAAGCTTAAATTATCCTTATATTTTAGGTTTAATCTCTGATATGTTTCTATAAAGTATAAATGTAATTGCTTCTAATTTTTCTCCAAATTAGTTTAGATCATTCTACATTTTATCCTCCTGGCACATGTTGTCATTCAAACTATGAAAACATCCTCACAAGAAAAACTTAAACACAACCTATTTTATGATAAAATATTTAAAAATAATAAATTATAGCGTGATATTAAAATTGCTTTTGTTTTCATGTTTATTAGCATTTTAATAATTTATATGAAATTTTAGTTTCTTACATAAAGGTATTTCTATCAATTTACATGAAAAAATATGATAAAAATACATATTGGAGAATGACCTAATATTCATGAAGAAATTGAAAACAATTAAACTTACAAAGATAAGTTGAAAATCTAGTAAAAAAATTAAGAACAAACCGAGATAATTCTCCTATTTTAAATTCGTTTTTGTTCATAAATAAGAGTATTGAATTTTATAACAACACGAGAGTTATCTAGACTCGATTTGTCTAGTAAAATACAATTAGTGTTTTATATGTTGGATAATGATGAACATGATATGATTAAAAAAATAAATAAAGTTTTTAGGTGTACTTTTAGACAATACAAAAAATAATTTTTGACTTGTCCAAGGTTGTTCTAGTGAAAAAAATGTTTTTTTCCAGTAAAAAAAAGCAAGACAAACTTATCAAATTCTCGACTCAAGATCAAGTCTGAGTCACGGGTTGGGTTGATTATTGACCTAAGTTAATATAATAATAAAAATAATAATTGTTCTAAATTTAAAACTCGAATCAAGGTTCGACACAAGGCTAAGCTCAAGTCACGAGTCAAATTAATCATTAACCCAAGTTAATATAAAGATAAAAATAGTTATTATTATAGTTTTAAAACTTAGTTTAATAATTGACTCAGAGCTAGGCTCGATCATCTAGGCCCGGGTCGTGGGTCGAGTTGACCATAGGCCCGGGTCAACATAATGATAGAAATCATTATTATTATAATTTGGGTTAATATAAAGATAAAAAATAATATCATTATAATTTTAAAACTCAACTCGGAAGTCAACTCGAGACCAAGTCTAGATCATGAGTCAGGTTAACCATTGACTTGAGTCAACATAAAAATAAAAAATATTATTATCATAATTTTAAAACCCGAGTCAAGAATTAACTCGGAGTCAGGCCTAAGTCACGAATCAAATTGATCATTGAACCGAATCAATATAAGGATAAATGAGTTATTATCATAATTTTAAAACTCTACTCAAGTTTTAATCAAAGGACAAGCTTAGGTTGTAGCTTAGGTTGTCCATTGATCTCTAAAAATAGTTATTGTGATAGTTTTAAAACTCAATTAAGAGATTGATTTAGGGTAAGGCTCAAGTCAAAGGTTGGAATGGTCAACCTGAGTTGATCTAAAACAATATAAAAATATAAATAATTATTATTATAGTTATAAAACCTGACTCATGGATAAATCCAAGATAAAACACAAGTCACAAGTTGATAAAGTCAACTTAGGTTGACTCAAATTAAAAAAAAAACCTCATTTTAATTAAAAAATATAAAAAAAATTAATAGGTTTTTTACTTATATTTTATCTCGGGTTAACCAAGTTTTATATTAACTTGAATTTTTTATCAGATTAGGTTGAATCGGTCTTTATTTTTTTTAACTTAGGCTAGTTTAAATCTCAAATCAATCGAGTCTCACATAGTATTTATCAAATTCATAATAAAATAAATTATCTAATTCAATCTAAAACACACCAAACATATTACAAACAATTATTTATTCAATCCTCTCAAGTTCAATCAATATTCTTAAGCACACTAGAAACCACCTCAATCTCAATTGGCAAGTTTCAATTGAAACTTGAAATCAACCAACAAGCACATCTTTAATTTTAGACTTATTGGAAATGTTATAGCAATTATGATTTAAAATATTTTTTATTTAAAAATATATTAAAATAATTTTTTTAAAAAAAATTATTTTTAAAATTGACATATCAAAATAATCTAAATATATATATAAAAAAATTAACTAAAAAAATATACAATTTAAAATTTAAAATAACATGATTTCAACGCATTTCAAAATGTACTCTTCAGCATGCTGAGTTCAAACACTTAAATAAAAAACACAACACTCCAAATCTTGACACAACTCATGAGGACATTTAAAATGAGCCTAGTTCTTGCCGTCTCACATCATCTACATAACTGGAAAAAAAAATAAAAAATCCTGCCCTCCTAACAAAGAAAGGCCATACTTATCTCAATTTCTCTTCCTAGCTTTATTCTGTGTGTGCGCGTGGGTGCCTCTCTCTCTCTATATATATATATATACATATATATATATATATACATCTATATATATATACATATATATATATATATATAATTGAGTTGAAACTTCGAAGTCACATGCACCAGATTCATTTAAGCCTTACAACACAACCAGCTCCTTCGTCAACTCAACCAGTAGGGTTTTTTTTTTTTGGTTGCTCGTGGGCATCAGCGTTTATGTCGTTAATTAACAAGCGGTATTTCATTGCTGGTGATCTTGATCTCTAGGGTAGATCAAACATAATGGAGAAGAAAAGAATGTTACTGATTTGCTTTCATTTGTACAATTGATATGAGAACAATCAAAAAATGGGGAAAGATAATTATATTTCAACACAATCATCATCATCAAAGTCATCTGTCTCATCATCCCAGTCCAATTTAAATGAGTTAGCCGACTCCTTCAATTCTGTTAGTCCGGTGAGATCCTCCAAATATGTAGGAAGATTAATTGCTTGAAGCAGGAATTCGATTCCTTTTTTCCGATATTCTGATACAACCTGAGCATATTGTTTGATCATAAGTTAAATTGCAGTTATAATGTAATGAAAGAACTAGAGAACAAAGAACAACAAATGAAGAACGACTGCAACAAGAGTATATATATATTGCAACTGTCATCCCGAATTTGGTAGAAGGTATAAGCCTATGAATGCTATCTTTTCCGCAGCTCCTGAAACAAACTCTGTCAATGATCAGTCTCAATAACAAAGTGTCCTAAAAGGACCAAGGGACGCCACATGAGCTGCAAACAAACACTTAAAATTAAGGGGTTCAGGCTAAGAAAACCCTAAAAGAAGATAGGTTAACAAAAGGGAATTTCAGGGGGGTGGGGGTGGGGGTGGTCAGAAAGGCGAGGCATCTGGTGAAACCCTACTCTTAAATTCCCTAATTGTTTGGACTGCCTAAGCAACAAGAGCATTATCATCTTATTTACCCACCAAACTGCCATTTGTATGAACACTAGAAGAAAGACTGTAAGAGATGATGAAGCAGCAAAAACTTACAGTGCTGCAACAAGCAGTGCAACTATTAGAGGAGTGGCCTACAAGGGTCATTTGTGAAAAATGAAAGAGAGAACCCCGAATCTGGTGGGGCAATATGCCAAGAGGTGGCTCACTGCCACCACTGCTACTAGTGGAGTTTGTGATATCACCTTCAGCAAACATCCTGTTCACAAATGAAAGCAAAAGAAATGGAATTTCTTAATAAATTCTTAATATGAGGATGCCATAGACATAAATATTTTTAGACTACGAGCTTCATTGACATAGTTTTCCAGACATACCCTTCAGGATGATGCAAGATGCTGACAAAAAGCTCTACAGCAAGAGATGAAGCAATAGGAGCAAGCCCTGGACGGGTAACAGTGCACTGTTGGTCTAAAGTTCGATTGGCAGTTGACTGCAAAAAGAGAAAATGAATTAATTCTGAACTTGATTAAAAAACAATTAACACATCAGATCAATTGCATTCTAGTAAATTACATCTGTAGGTGCAACCACATCATTGCAGAAGTAACAGCCCAGTCTCTTCCCTCCTTTGTCAGTTTGAGCAAGGTTTTCCATATCAACAGATGAAGTGTTAGCATGAGCAGAGCTAAAAGGACCAGGGCCATGCCGCATTACCAAGAAGCTATCAAACCCAAGAGCTGCAGTTATAGTAATCTGCAGAAGGATAATTGAATGAATAAATAAAAGCATACATCCATATGAATTAATAATAGATGGCCAATCCAATGAGTTGAAATCAAGTTAATTGATCCTCCAGATCAATTCAACATAAGCTTGGTGAAAGAAAAGACTGAAAACATCACAAGGACTGTACTAGGTACACAGATCAGATTAAGAGGACACCTTGTTAGCACTTGCACATAGAAGGGTTGGGAGCCATCGGCTCTCTCTTGTATCAGTCAACAAGAAAACTGCATCATGGGAATCAACCAGATCATACAGACGGTTACAATCATCAACCACACTCTTCTCTTCTTGGCTAGTCACTGGATGACCAGGCATTGGTATAGCCATCACTTCACCCTTTGCTTCCTGAGGGAAAAAAAGAGGAAAACAAGAGATGAACTATTAGCAAGGATTAATGTTCATGATGAGAAAAAATGAAAAAGAAAGAAAAGAAAAGAAAAGGATCAACATTCATTTTGAGCTAAGCCTTATGTACATAGCTTTTAAAAGTAAAATTAATTACCACAGCTGGAAAAATACGCTTCAAGCTTTTAGCGGCTGCCAAGGCTTTAAAATCACCTCCATCGAGGCAGTCATCCAATGTGTACAGGGACTGCCTCAATGGATTAGACATAGCCACCCTTCCATTGTCAAGTAGTGTAATTTTTCGGACACCCCAAGCCTGCAATATACATAATCTTTGAGAACCAACATATAGACTATCAACAATAAATCGAATCTTCATATCACACTCACCATAAGCATGCGAGCAACCTGGCATCCAAGCGTGCCCGCTCCTATGAGAAGACACTTAACAGAAGATAACTCATCTAAGTTAAGGGATGGCAAGGCACGCCATCTCATTAGTTTTAAATTCAAATCTGCAGCAGATATGGCCAACCTGTAAAGAACATTTGAAATGATAAGATAAATGGGGTGATACAACATGAACAAGGAGGAGAAATGGGGACAAATACCTAGTTGGGTCCATGGATTTAGCAAGGTTAATACATCTGGATACGTATTTATTTTTGTTTTTTTCCCATCCAACTGCATTAGGTACAAGTTGACGATCATTCAATCCTGAAAACAGATATTTCTGGCAAGTTAGAGATTCACAATATATGCATACTGTAGGAAGTCAAAACATCAATTGGACTAGAGCTGTGTTAGCCATTTTCAGCTGGTCTACCTTGTGGAGCTGTTATTAAGGCTTCAATGACAAGGGAAGACTCCATATCCATAAAACCACGACTCTCTCTGTAGCATAAAAAGCGGACGCTCTTCAGATTCCATCTTGAAGAAATCAGTGCTAGGAAGTTGCGAAGAGGCCAACCAGGATCTTTTTCATGACATGGGTCATAAAAACCAAATAGCACCTGATGATAGCAGGCAAATTAGCTTTAAGAAAGAGGCATTTACAATCACATCTCATTACGTTACCCCAGGAGCATATAAACAGATAAATGTATGAGAATTGCCCTATTTATAGATAAATGATATTCATTTTTCCAAGGAACTGGAAGAGTTTAGAGATGGACCTTTTGATTATCAGCCTGGCAGGCTTCCCAATCCTTGAGATGCCTGATAGTAGCATCGGAATTTGAAGCGATACTGATAAAAAAAAATGGAACATCTGCAGCAGATTTGCATGATCAAGGAGTTAAGGTTATCTCATTGACCAAATGACATGTGAACTGAAAGAAAAGAGATGATTTTACCTGCGGTTAAGCTTGAGTTACGCCAGTCATTACAAGCCACAGATACAGATTTTACCTACACATTACACATATCATTTTAGTATTGCTAAACAGATAAATGACAGCTATTATAATGGATTGCTAATAAATTCCCAACAGTTGTCATATTATATTCACCTCTTCCGATGTGAACCATTCTGAAGCACGCTTTGATTCAACCAATGTCGCAGGAGGATCAAGCACCAAGGCAGGGAAAGCAAACCAGTAATGAAAGCTCCATTTTTTAAGGTCTGCGAAGGATATAATAAGGAACCTTGAAAGCACCGCACTGTCCTCCACTGCTCTCCCAGTATGAATGTCTTCCCAAATCTAGTTATTCACAAAACAGAATTTTCATGTGACATCTTTATCTCAAGAAATCATCACATATTCTTACACAAAATGGGAATCACTGATGAGAGATGGCCATGTTTACAGTTCAAGAATTAGACAAATTTGAACTAATACCCTCTTCACTTGAACAAACAAGCAGTTAAATCACATTTTCTCTCAACTTACAATAAAGTCAATTCATCACTGCAATGCTTAAATTGCTCATCCAAGATCAATCTGAATGAAATACCTTGTTTGCTTCCTCCTTTAGCAAGCTTTTCTTATCCAGGGCATGGAACGCCTCCAATGTATTTGTATTGTAAAGAGTCCCGGGTGCAGGGCATCTGTTCCTGTTACCGCGACTAATTGCTGGCATTGAAGACTGGTCATTTTCATCAGTCGGCAAAGATTCAGCGAGAAGTCTCAAGTGATTGGATACTTGAGAATGTGAGCAAGGCGCATAAAACCCTGAAACAAGACCAGTCCAAATCCTAGTTTACATGAATAACGATCGTCTATATCAACATATGACTAGTCACAAAATCCACACCTGCCTCCTATTCAAAACCCAGGCTCTTAACTGTTAACTCCTTTTCTTTTTTTCAAAAAGCTTGATTAATATAGTTTCAATATATGATTACACATCAATCAATTTCAGAGTTTTCATCATTAACAATTTGAATGTTTAAAGAAAACCCAAAAGAATTAAAAAAAAGAAGAAGAAGATATTACCGGTGATGGGTATAGGAGAATCATCGATGCCATATTTGTTGAGCTTCAAAGAAGACAATCTGTGCCAGAAACCTTCGTCAGCTAAGCTATTAAAGGGTACGAATTGGAGGATAGTAGAAGATGAAGATCCACATCCACTCCTACTCTTTTCCTCTTGAGCCATAACGCACTCTTCTACCTTTCAATTCTGATTAAGATTTGACAGATTGATTGATCGTAAGCAAACTCTTTATGTTTATATAGTCTTCAACTTGTTTGTGGAACTCTTTGACGCAAAGAGAAAAGCAGCCTCCCTGACTTTGAGAGAAGTTTCGCTTTTGGTTTTTAATTAAAGTAACTTCAAAAACATCATGGAGACAAGACAACAAGCGAATAACGAAGAAGAAGAAGGACTTTGTTTCAGTTCGTGTTTGGAATTGAAACTGGATCTTCCGCGACAAGAGAAATCCTTTTCCCTTCTGTTTTTAGACTTTCACTTCATTAATATTTTCTTAATTATTATTTAGTTCTTCCTGTCCGTTATCTAGTCCTTGTTTGTCTGAACACATCATAAGTTAGTCCCTTAAGCGTAGGTCACTGTTAACTCTTTTTCAAAATGTCCAGACTAAACCACTTCTTAAACTTGCTTTTTTCTGGTAAGGTTGGAGATTTTGGCTATGAATTAGGGGTACAATTAGATTGTAAGTTGTGTTTTGGGTGCATAATTAAATTATAAATGATAACTAATTACATAAGACTTATTTAACCACGAATATAAAAATACAGGAATTAAATAATTATTTCAATAAAAATAGAAGGGCAAAATAAATATTTATTCTTCTTTTTAGTATTTACTGTTCCACGTCGGTCTGATAACAGATTATGAGATCGAGAATGCGGGTGAGGTTTTTTTAAAATGTTTTTTTATTTTAAAATAATATTTTTTATTTTAAAGATTTATTTTTAATATCAATAAATTAAAATAATCCAGAAATAACAGTAATTTTTATTTTTAAATATAATCAAACATAAAAACAAGCCAATAAGTTGTAATTTGCTGTTCACTACAAATTCCAGATCTGCAACTAGATCCGACCATCCTCTCTCCTTTTTTTGAACAAAAAGAAAAAGAATTCTTTGCTTTAAACAAAACATTATCGTTGTTTGCTTTCTTAGTTTCATTTATATTTATTATAGTTATTTATTCGAGCAAATGTGTTTACCACACCGCATGCGGCAAAAATAGGTGACCCAAACGAACCATCAATGCAACAAGAATTAGGCGATGACTATTCAGTTGCGTGTGCGCCACCGCCGGGAAATTTTATTTTATTTTTTTGATACTGCCTTTAAACTTAACGAGTTTTGTGGGTCAATATGGCGACTCATTGATTCACTTTTTAGTATAGTTATTAAACTCCATCCCCCAGATAAAGTGCCAGATTATACGTTACAGGAATTTATGTGGATGAATCTAAATCAATTTTTAAAAATTAAAAATATATATTTAAAATTTTAATATTTTATATAAAAAAATAAAAAAATAATATATATAAATATAAACTATATATATTATAAATAATAAAATTTAAAATATTATTTTAAAATAATTTTTATCTCACATTGAAAAAATATTATGTTATTCTTTTTATCTCACATTGAAAAATTATAAATTTTTTTTTATAAACATAGAGTATATATACTAATAGATTTCAAATCCTACATTAAAAAAATAATATATTTTTTTTGTGAACACAAATATATATATATATATAGAGTATCTTGCTAGAAAAAAATATATTTGAAAAAAAAATTAGTTTGTACTAGGTTTTTCCAAATTGTCCAAGTTATAAATAGACCCTGCTGGTCAACCAAGTTTAATCATATTTTATCTGATTTTTTTATTTTATTTGGATTGGTATAATAACTAAATCTTGGTTAATTTATCGTGTTGATTCAAGTCTAATAACTATAGTTTTTAAATTAGATTGAGTTTATTAATAAATTAGATAAAAATTGATACAATAGAACTCATCTAACTTGATGAATGCATGTACAACTTGATTCACCTAGCCAAAACTTATTTTAAAAAAAAATAACAACATTGAATCAATGATTTTTTGTAAAATAAATTAAATAATATTTTTAATTGACTTGAGTCAATCTTATTTAATCCTCGCAATTCATAATCTAAGTCATGCGGCTCCTAAGGTTTTCATAACTTTGTTTTTCTAAATTTTATTTTTTATTTAATTAAATAATTAGAAAATTAGAAAGTTTTAGAAAATATTAAAAATAAAATTATCAAAGAAAAATAGATTTTTTCATCAAATTGTTATTTTCCTATTCATCTAATTTTTTTTGAAAATATAAATTATTTTTATTATCAATATAATTCATCAAATAAAATAGAACAACTATCAAAAACAAATTTCAAAAACCTATAATGGTTTGATAAAAAAAGGAAAAAAAAGCATATTTTGATTAAAAAACTAAAAACAATTGTTTACAGAGTCTTTTTAACTTTTGACAAAAAAATTATGAATCAATCATCTCTCCAAAATTATCTTAAAAAATAAGAACAAAAAATTAGATCAAAATTATATTTTATTCTTATTTAATATTAATGAAAAAATTATTTTAAAAATTCTATATGCCTGGCTAATTTATAATTATTCATTAAAAAATCAATAAAATCATCATAAAAAACTCATAATCCTAAAAAGAACAATGGTATAATTTTTTTTATTAAGAGAATATTTTTTAAATAAAAAACAACAACAACTTAAATAGAGATTTGTTAAAATTTTCAAACATTTTAAATATTTAGGGAAAATGTATTGTTTTTCAATCTAAACTTTTTTTCCTTATTAATGCATATTTTTATTGTTTTAACAAAATCATGATTTTTAATTATCAATATTTCTTTTTAAATAAAAACTTATAATGATCTAAAAAGCACATTTAAAAACAATATTAATGGTAATATTATTTTTATGGGATAGAAGGAATAAAATTAATAAATATGATGTAATCATATAAGAAAATTAAAAAATATATATTTTTATTGAATTTTCATAGGCAATTTGTTTGTTTTTTTTTTACATATTAGGCACAATATAATTGAAAAACAATTGTTAACATTCCTATAAAAAATATAATATTATTTAAAAATCATAAAAAAATAATAACATGAATACCATGTTAAGTATTTTTTTTATAATAAAATTCATTCAAAAATAAAAATAATAAATAGAAAAGGATCGAACACTTGATCACATGTGTGGCCTAACAAAAAGAAGGTTTAGCACGTGTAACCTCTCTTTTTTTTGAAGTATAAGTGACATGTTATTTAATTTTTTAATTAAAAACATAAATTATGACTTGTTTATTATGATCAATAACATGTTATTTGTTTGTTTAAATTTTGACCATCAAAAAGATGCTTTATAAATTTGATTAGAGTTATTTCCATCTCAAACTATTGTTTCCTAAAATATCTAATAGATATATTTAACATCTTTATAAATTAAATTCTCATCTAAAAAAATACATAATTAAACTAAAAAAATTATTTCTCAACATTGATCTATTTTTTCTGAATTTTTTCCGGTTATATAAAAACTAAAAAAATACATCAAAGAAACTTTTCTTGTCAAGAGAAAGATATTAACATTAAATTTAGCTTTTCCTTCTTGAAATACGGTCAATCCATCGCATTCTTTTTCCTTTACTATTTTTTAATGACTCTCCCTCCTCATAAACTCTAGGAACTAAAATGTAAAATAAATATATTGTAGGAATAAAATGTTAAAATCTCAATAAAAAAGGATTAAAAATAAAAAACTTTAGTTACTAAAATTTTAAAATCTCCACCTCATGGACAATTAAAAAAATCAGGTTTAACCATCTAGGTGGTGGCCAAGTGGTAAGGATTTGGGATCAAGGGGTTTGCTCCCTCTGTGGTCTCAGGTTCGAGTCCTTGGTTGCTCATATGATGGCCACTTGAGGCTTACATGGTCGTTAACTTCAGGGCCCGTGGAATTAGTCGTGGTGCGCGAAAGCTGGCCCGGACACCCACGTTAATCTAAAAAAAAAAAACAGGTTTTTATTTTTAATCTCAAATTTAGTTCTTTTAGTTTCAATTTGCTTTAAACAATAAAATTAAAATATATTTTTAATAAAATTAAAAAAAATGTTGGAGACTGGACTAAAAAATACTCTAAAAAAATAATAATAAAAACCCTAATCCAATTTAAAATGCTTTACGTGGGGAGTTATAATATTTTTCCTACATCTTTTAAATTATTTTTTAATATAATTATACCAGCTAGATATCCACCTTCATTTATCCAAATGGTCATGTATACAAATATTTGTTTTTTTTAATTAATATGGATGTTTGACTAACTTATGTGCACTTCAATTAATCTCATGAGTTTTAAATTTAATGATTATATAAATTTTTAATAACCCTAAAATTTATAAAATTTAAATTGATAAACTATAAAAAAACACAAATTCAGATTATAATGAATTAAGCTATATCTTTTATAATTATATTTAATAGAACTTTTGCTTTTATAGAGGTGGAGATATAGAAAAGAATACTCAGCTCCCCTCTTGTATTCAAATTTATATTTTTGATTTTTAATATATATCTAAAATAAGTTGTGTATTAAAAAAAACTATTTTCATAAATTTTGTTACAATTTGTTTTCATAATCTATGTATTTTATTTAATAAAAACTGGATATAAAGAAATTTTACGTGGATCTCTATTATAAGTCCACCTTCAACAAAAGCGGGTATGGAGTATCGAAATCTATCTCCATTGTATATATATATATGGATATAGAGCTTAAGAGTTCTCTCCATAAAACTGAAGGTGGAGGAGGGTACATATCTCTATTAAGAAGTACTAATTTTATATATATATATATTTATTAAGATAATAATCATTTTTTATATCTTTCATTATTTATATTTCATATGTTTGTGTATTTAGCTATTCCATTCTTTCCATCAAATAAATAAATGATATGTCTGAAAATTAGTACTGATGTAACTTTATCTGCGCTGGATGCATCCTTTGCATATGAAAGATTTGGCTTGCAAAGTCCTCGACAATTAAGTTTAACGACCCCATAAATAATAATAATAATTATTATTACTATTAAAAAAAAAAAAGACAAATGAAAGCATTCACGTAACAGTCAGTAACACAGAACAAAATTGTGCTGCCCGTCATCTATAAGAGAAATTCAGTGGTGTAGAAATGCGGTAAAAATTATATTTTAAAATATTTTTTTTTGTTTAGAAATATATTAAAATATTAAAAAATAAAAAATTTGAATTTTGACTAACCTTTATTTATTTTGCAATTTTAAGAAAGAGCTCCATAAGATTGCAAATTTCTCTTACTAATTGCGACATAAGTTGCAAATTACTAAAAGAGATTCTTCTTTTGGCCTTTTGGAATTCAACATATCATTCTTTCAGTACAATGATGTTTGGATTTTTTGTTAAAACATTATTAATGTTTTTGAATTTTTTGTTTTAATTTTAAATTATTTTTTAATATTTTCAAATAGTTTTAATGTCCTAATATTAAAAATTAATTTTAAAAAATAATAAACAAAAAATACTTTTTAAAAAACCCTTCTGTCACACTGTCAAACCTGCAATGATCTCACAAAGTTACGTTGCACCTAATTGCAATTCACAGCTATGCAATTTCAGATGCCAGCAAACGAAAAAGAGGTATTATTCAAACCCAGACCTGATATAACTCTTACAAAGGAACATCCATGCTTACAAATACTAAGATTATACCACCTCGTCAACGCAAAGGCTAATGTAAACCTAGCACGGCGCTAGTCCTAGTTAAGGGAAGCCTGGTTGCGGTGGCCAATGGGAGCTATTAATTGTAAATATAAACAAAAAGAAAGAAAAAAGAGATGATACCAGCTCTCATAGTACTCTTGGCAGAAGCATCCTAGGCATCAATCGTGTAAAATATGTATTGCTATCAGAAAGTCTTCCACATTTTGCACACGTCTCACACACAAACAGATAACACTTCCCAGAAGAGATACACGGGCATGAACATCAACACCACCAACAAGATTTTTGGTTCTTAAGAAGACGAGCTCGAGAAATCCAAGAAAGTGACCCTCCTTTTCTTGTTCGGAAGTGTTGTCCTTGGAAAGTATTCTAGTGAGGCAGAACCTTTCTCCAAGACAGATGTTAGGGCATGATGAATAGATTTTGTAAGAAGCTGCATTGCCTCTGCATCATCTACAGCATTCTTATATCTGTTGTTGATGAATACAAACTCATTCTTTAACCGGCTTCCCAAGGTTGATATTTCTGCGTTCACCATTTTCAAAGGAAATGCATCAACAGCTTGTCTTATATCGGATAGAAGCTCAGGTCGATAGTCACAACAGATAGATGCCTTGAAGTACAACGTTCCTTCTTTAGTTCCATCAAAAAATGTCTCAACTTTTACTTCGTCATCAGCTGTTGGAATAAGAAGGCCTTTACAGGCTTCTAAAGCATTCCTTTTGAGTTCATTGACTTGGTTAATGACTGCGGCAAGCAACGTGGCTTTGTCCATCTACGATTATCATTTAAACACAAAGATACAAGTCAGAACCGATAATGGGAATTGCCACGATCGTTAATTAAGTTACATGGGCTTAAGACGAAATAAAAGCGAAACTCCGATCGCAGCCAACAGCATGCATATACTAGCAGTGACATACCAGCAAGATATGCCTTCATATTTCAATGTTACCTGCAAAAGTAACTTGGTTAATTAAGAAAAATCAATGATTCATTCAGCTACTATGATTTTAATCAAAATTTATAGGCTAAGCTGACTCCCTCCAAAACTTTCAGTAGAAAACAGTTCGAAAAAGGCCAATAAAGATGAGGTAAATAAATGATTTTTTTGACTTGGTCAACATTTGCAACTTCACATAAGAAAATGACAAAGAATGCACAATGACCGAAAGAAATCCTATAATACTTAATGTTGTCAATTTCGAAGCTTGAGAATTTTAAATATAGCGTCTTTCTTGTCCGAGACGTCTATTTCATGCTGGCATTTCCTCCTTGATATTAAATCATACATATTATATGATCGAGATAAATTATCATATTCAGCAGCTAATAAAGAAAAAAAACTTAAGCCATCAAACATATGAATACTCAAAAAGACATCATGGTGGGACCATGATACAGGACCTGGCATATTGTCCCACCATCCGATTAATATTATCATTTATCAACTCCTAGTTCATATATATTTGTGTGTTTGTGCGCGTCTGAGGGCGTCTCCTGCCGACAGTAGGTTCGACTCTGCTATATATTAATCTTATTTTCTAGAATCAATATGTGGTTTGTTTCTTCTTGTTAAAATACTAGAAGATTATCAAATAAATGAACGATAAATTAGGACCAGGGGGAGGTTCCAAGCCATCAGTAAACTAGAATTTATCTCCGTTAATATCCCGTAGCCAGAGCTCATAAGTTGGCTTCACAATCTCAAGCCTGGCTTATTGAAGAACAACACACAACTAGCTGATTCAACTAGAACTATGGACATTATAATGTAATGATACATCTAGAAAATACATGCTAGTCATCCTTCTAGTAACTTGTAGGTCACCATGTTGAGGTTAGAGTTCTTATTCTTTTGATGAATGGGATTAAGGAAAATGTTAAAAATTCTATTTTATTAAAAAGTATCCAAGGATGAGAAGCAAGAGTTGCAACCAATACTAATTAACCATACCCCTTCTAATGCATTATCTAAGTATTTAATCTCAACCTCCATATTTTTTTGATGACAGATTAAACATCCCTAGTTGACTTTGTTTACAAAAAATACGCAGTTGACTACTCATTGAGAAATAAAATCTAGATGATGTGCCATAAACCGAAGTTAGCTACTCTTTCTAATATGAAAGTAGAAGGTATGATAACACCATATGAAGGTCTATAACACATTGATGAAATCCCTTGAGCTTCATAAGGGAAGATGAAACAGCGAGCTAACAACTCAAGTACGGATCCTTCTGGTTTATTAGAACATGTCTCTCTAATTTAAGCTTTATCAGGAGCAAGGAAACTTGTCAAGATTATAATTGCTTGTTTCAGTACTTCGTGCTTATATATTGCTTAAATTTAGAGTTTATCATCCATGATATTGAATTGTCCTTTTCTTTTAGCTGTTTTCTAAAACAGTGTCGAAGTTCGTCTACAATCTGGCTTGAGCCTTGGTTTAGTTGCTCTGCAAATAGAGGGAAACTTAAAGGGAAGTTTTGAGTCCAATTTTTTACATTTTCCTGGTTTCTGGACAAGTCAGAATTTTCATTAAATAGGCCAAACTAATTTGGTTGTTTAAGGTTACTATAAGATTGAGGTCCTGAGGTGTTTCTTTCTGCTGGTATTTTGTTTCTTTTCCGATGCCATAAGATTGCTTCCTCCCCGATCAATTATCATGCCTTAAAAATTACTCTATTTAATCCTTATATTTCATCATGCCCTAACTTCTGTCAGCAACCAGGAACTATATCTTTCAATCCATCAATGATACAAAGTCAGGAACACCAGCCAAATCGCTCTAATTATAAACTAATCAAGTAGTCTTCATGCTACCTCCTATTAAACAGTTTTCAGAATCATTTATGGTAAGAGTTAATAAACTTCCTACAACAATCAAGGGAATGATTTAGAATTAAGCAGCCCTGTGTAATCATATTAAGACAATTGATCTTGACCAACAAATTTCTTTTTTTGACAAAAACTAACAAATTAAGGAAACACATGCTAACCTTTTCAGTGCAGGGCACAAGACCGCGAAGAGTATCAAGATGGGCATTGATCCTCTCCCTCCTCCTCCTCTCGGCCTCGCTATGGCTCTTCAAAGCTGCCAAAGCCTTGGCCTCAGATATACCCTTATTCCCAACTCTTGCAGGTGCCTTTACTAGCTCTCCCATCTCAGCATCCAACACCAAAGTTTGAGAAACCTTTGGCCTACCTTGCAATACATCACTAAAACCCTCTAAACTACGCGGAAACGGATCAAACGTGTTCATATAACCGGACCCAGATGAAGAGTTAGAGTTAAAACAGTAGTCAAACATTGTAAAAAGAAGCAAGTTCTTGAATTTTGAAAAATATGCTTATGTTGTACTATATGTTTAGTCTACGAGCCAAAAGTGCAGAAGAGTAGGCCTGGAGGTCGAGTTGTTGGAGCAAACCAGTAAGAAAGCATTTGGAGAGGAAAGTTTTGGTGTTTAACAGCTTTGTTGGTGAGTCTTGATGTTGTTTTAGCTGTGATCATGAATTCCATAGCGGAAAAGGGACAATTTTGGGTTTGAAAGGACATCGAAATATGCTAACAAAAAAAAATCCACATTTTCTTCTTGATACTCTTGAATAGCATTATTTATTTGCTATACGTGTTACTTTCTTTGGAAACTGGAGCTTAATTTGTCTGAGAAAGAGAGAGAGAGAGAGAGAGAGAGAGAGAGAGACAATCTTGAAAGAGTGAGCCTTCAAATTTTTCTGGGATTTCAATGAATATACAAGGAGAGAAAGGGACAAAGATCCTCAAAGGAAATGGAGTTCACAGGGATGGTTTTTCTTGGAATGGAGAGAGAGGTGAAACAAATGGACGCAACTCCAGAGTCGAGACTTGGAGTTGTGCAGTCTTGGAAGCAGTATAAATGGGGACTGCCCGGGCTATACAGGCTTCATTTTTTTCAACTCGTAAAATATTGCTCGGAAGTTGAGAGGTCAAAAGGGCTAAAACCAAACACAGTTTTTGAGCATCTGCTGATCTAAACGCCGAGCAAGAGTCCAAATAATCGGATAAATAAACCATTTGAAAACTTGCGTTTTGGAAGCTTTGGAAGGGGTATTCGGTGTAAAGGACACCGCAATCGTATGTGTCTTCTTTTGATATGGTGTCCATTGTTTTATCAGAAGAGTCAATACCAATCAGCCCATCCTTTTAAACTATGAAATCTTCAAACTTCTAATCTTTATTTCACAATTTTATTAGTGTCAGTCAGTTTATTAATGCTGTAAAGTTGACTTTTAAAGTATTTTTTGATTTAAAAATATATTAAAATACTATATTTTTTAAAAAAATTATTTTAAATATTAATACATCAAAATAATTCATAATATAAAATAAAAAATTCCCAAGAGTATAGTTAAAATACAAGGACAAACACCACCGGAAATCAACAACCGAACATGAATTGAATATTTTATAGGGTACAATATTTTTTAAAAATATTTTAAACTTAAAAATATAATAGAATGATTTTTATATCATCCAATTAAAATCATTAAAAAACACTAAATTTATTATTTTTTCTAGAAAAATAATTTTTTTAAATAAAAACAAAAACCACCGCAGACATTATTAAGTGAACTCTACATTAATGATTCTTTTGGGTACAAAAAACAGATTGGGGCAATCGCTGATAGTGAATTATTCATGAAAATTTCAATATGATAGTATTTAATTATTACATGCATTCCTATTTCCCTGGTATCTAACTTCAACTACTTTGCTCATCCGTGTTCTTTTACAGCCGCAATTCCATCCAATCACCGTGGGATTTGGTAAATGGTCAATTTTATTTGCAAGTTTCAGGAAATTTTCCATTTTTTCGACAATAATCCCAAATATATTAATTTTACTACTGGATCTGATTTTTAAGGTGTTTATCTAATTTATTGGCTATTTTTCATAGTTTAAGATGGTTGTTTGATTTATTTTATTTTATTTTATATCATTCTGTCTTTTTATGGGTCTTTGTGCTGCAATTAAAGTTTTATACAAATGGTTAATAAATTAGTTTTCAGAACTTTTGTAAGGAAAAAGAAGTATCAAATGGAAGATCAAAATAAAAAAAACTTTTATTGAATTATATAAAAAAGTATGTCAGCTATCTGTACATTTATAAAATAGTTTTTATATTTTATATCTAAATTATAGATCAAATAATTAAAATCTCATTCTATATTTTTTTTAGTTCTATTGATGTGCTATATAAATTTGGTTAATTCATTATTTGAAATAATCCTCTTATATGTTAGTTGGCTTTGCATCTAAACTAGTTTTGATACCTGCTCACCGCAAGCCCAAATTATTATTATTTTTTTAAATAATGCTTAAATATTAAAATGGGATAAAAAATAATATAAAAAATAATCATAATAAACCTGTAACAACTCTAATTAGGGTTGAGCGAATACAAGATATCTTATCAAATTTATGGTCCACATCATGTGATTAAAATAAACCAATAAAAAATTATAAAGCTTTTTTTTCTAAAAAAATATGTTAACTTTTTAAATCTGTAACTCAAGTCATTAAATTTAAATTACCTAATCTGAAAATAATAATAAAGTTCAATCAATTCTTAATCAGTTAAATATTAAAAAATAAAATCAAATAAATTTTTTAATTATACAAGTAGAGTTTTTAAAAAATAAGGGTCATAACTATTATTAATTATTAATTATTATTATTATTATTATTAAAATATTATTACTACTACTACTATCATCACAATTATTTCTAGCATTATCATTAATAGTAGTATTAGTGGTAGTACTATTGTCAAAACTTTTAGCCTCATATGGTAGCCTAGTCCCACTAAACTCAATATTTTTGCTCACTGATTTGCTTATATTTGTCTAGAACTAATTTGTCCCACAAACTTAATAGGTTGCCCACACTCTTTCAATATTGTAAACAAGTGGAATACACAAATGAATATGAACAAAGCATGCACACTTATTACAGGAACCAACATCAACCTTTATTAGTCTTGTCAACAAAGGATATATACAAGTTCGTAAGTGTGTGTACTTTGCACAAGTGTTTTGCTCCTATAACATTACATGTTACAAACCTTACATACAACCTATTCCAAGGGAAATAATATGGAAGATTATAATAAAATTGTCCCCCAAGACACGTACCACATTTGGCCAGTTTTTTCTATTGATAACTATTGAAAAATTGTTTTAAATGATTTCTTTTTCCCTGATTAGCTGCCCTGCCACCCAACAAGCCAACTATCCTTTCTGCCAACTCCCACACTACCATAATAGGTGTCCCATGTCAAAATCAATAAAAAATCTCATTGACACAACAACCTTGTTGTCTAACCTTTATCAAATGTTTCAGCCACTGAACAGTCCTAACATGATAACCCAACGAAAGCCAATACCATTTCACTTCCATCACTATGAAGCATGCATCATCACAATGCATAGGACAACCACCAATATTGTCTCTAGACAATACATCAAATTATCCTTATCAATGATTTTGGTTTCTCAGTTGAACTCATTAAATTGACTGTCAAATCTATCACCTAGACTGTCCATCATCAAAGTGTCGACTCTTAAGGCCATGCCTCTATTATACTGTCTCCCTTTTAAGGTAAAACATCAAACTAAATTAATCTAGTCTGGTTCCTTAACCAAATCTTTCCACGACTTGGTTGTCAAATTCTTTACCTCAATCAATCCTTATCGTCAAGGTTCCTCGAATTCCCGATGGCTTTACTATGCTACCTCCTCTCTAAGGCAACACACCAAACTAAGTCTATTCAGCCTGGTTCCTCATTGTATGGCTTGTCAGTTAGCCATAATTCTAGCATAGTTATCTTACTTTTATCACTTTGATCTTTCATAGACGAGGTGTACAAAATAGACCCCAAGTCTACCTCTTCCAACATAGTCTCGGCCAATCATTCCCACCTCCTCCAGGCTAATTCCAACATGACTACCACCAAACACACGTATGTGACTTACATATTTAGTGTCCTTATCACCATCTCTTATAATGATAACATTGAGTTTCTTCCTTTTTGGGCATTATTTAGCACAATGATTTCCATCGTATTTGAAATAGTGAAAATTTGGTTTTAATCCCTTACCCCCATGCATAAGCGTTAGCAACTTCCATGGGGTTCATCTTATATAGAAGTTTAGCAATTCAGTAATATTGACTTATTGGCACAATAGGTTGATGAGATTGGAAACTTTGACGACAAACAATCAAAGGCATGCAAAACACCTATTCTAACAGCATGAGAGTTGGTAGGAGGGACAATTGGCTTATTAGGTGGCAAGCTAGGGAAGGAGCAGTGGTTAGGGGTAGTTATCGGTAATTTTTTGGCATTTACTGTTTATATCCTTTATTGATGAGACTAATAAAAATTGAGATTTGTTCCTACAATAAGTGTGCTTCCGGCTCTTCATATTCATTTGTATGTTCTGCTTATTCACAATGTTGAAAAAGTGTAGGTACCCTCTTGAGTTTATGTGACAAACTAGTTATAAATAAACACGAGTGAATCAATAAGCAAAATGACTGAGTTGTGAAAATAGTAATAATATTAACAAGATATTTATTACTATTACTATTGTTAGATTAATTTTATATTTTTGGTTTAATACATAAATATAACAAAAGATGTTGAGTCTCACTCGAGTTATATTAGGTCACCTAAGTTTCAAGTTGACCTAATAGGTCATTTAGGTTTGATTGGGCTAAGTGCTAGCTCGAGTTTTGACCATTTGAAACTTGGCCAAGGCAATAGGTCGCTCGAGTCCCAAGTCAATTTATCGGGCCAGACTAAGTTTTATATTTTTTATCATTATTATTTTTGTTATTGTTATTATTGTTATCATCATCATAATAAATTATTACTACCATTATTATCATTATTGCCACAAGTACTACTACTTACATTACTAATATTTTTATTTTTATTTTTATTAACATCATCATCATCATTAGAGAAAATAAAAACTATGAATTTGATTTGAAGGATAAGATTGAAAAATATAAAAACTTTAACAAGTCCAGAAAAATAAAAAAAAAACAAAAGAAAATAGGCTAAATCACTTGATTTGATGGATAAAATTGAAAGTCATAAAAACTTCAACAAAAGAGCATAGGAAAAAAAAACTAAAAGAACTATATCAAATACACACACACACAAATTAGAAATTAAGGGTTAAAATAAAAATAAATAAAACTTTAACAAAAGAAAAAAAATTAAAATGACTAATCTAAAATACAAAAAACAATGAAAACCATAGTGTATTTATGGGGGTAGAAGAGAGAAATGAAGGGTAAAAAAATAAAAGATTACCGGTAATAAATGAGCCATATTTGAATGATATGTATAACCTATAATAAAAGAGAATATAATGAGAAATAAAATTATATAACTGAAACCTATTTTTAACCATCAAAAGTCATCACATGCGTTGACTAGAGTTTGCTAAGGCTTTTAAATATTGGTGGATGCTACACAAGCACCGAAAGCTTTTTCAAATTTAAAAATATTATTTTGGTGCTAAATCATATTATTAAGCTTAATTCAAATCTATAATTAACAATAAAAATAAAAATAAAAATACAAATAATAGAGACTAAAATATCCTAATATCCCAGACCTAATTACTTAAAATTCTTGGATTTAAGGATTTATTTGTAATTTTTATTGCTTATAAACAATGAAAATATTGAAATACCCTTTCCCTAATTGTGTTTATTTTTATCCTTGAAGATATTTTCGTTATTTTATTATTTATAAAAATNATTTGTAATTTTTATTGCTTATAAACAATGAAAATATTGAAATACCCTTTCCCTAATTGTGTTTATTTTTATCCTTGAAGGTATTTTTGTTATTTTATTATTTATAAAAATATTAAATAAATTAAAATGCATCAAGATAAATCTATAATGATTAATACGATATATAAAAATATAAAAACACCTCTAATTTGAAGGCAAGCTTTGAGTTTTTTTTATTATTCCAGAAGACCATTGACGCCACTTCACTATTATAGTGAATAGTAGATTATTTGGCCATATGGAAATTCCTGGACCTTTTAGTTGTTTTTCATATAGAAGTCTTCCTTATTTTTAGTTCAATGAAAATTGTATATTTAAAAAAGAAAAATATATCCAACACTTGTTAACAAACTCATTTCTCATTTTTCTTATTTTTTAAAATATGAAATTGCACCTTTGTTTTCATTTGATAAAAGCCATTTATTTATATAAAAAATATATCAATTTATTATTCCCTAAAACCATGTACATGTTGTTAACTGTTGTCTTCTTATTAACTATTGTAACTTAATTTTGATTTATTAGCTTTTTAATTTAGTTTTATAAGATTTAAAATGTAAAATTAAAATATTAATGATTTATTTCGATGAAAAGTGTGATTTGTCGACTTGTGTGAAAACTATGGATTACAATGTACTTTTTTCATTCTATTTTTATTTTCAAGATGATCCATATCTTTAAGATAATCCTTGTCTTCAAGATAATGATAGTTATCTGCTTTTAAATTTGATTCTTAATCAAATTCAAACTTTAAAAAAGAGAATGAGTTTGATTGAAACTTTGTTTTTCATACACAAAGGAACTTTGATACTATAAATATAGACCTCAGTGTATGCAAAAAAGGGAGAGGAAAGCAAATATAGAAAGAATAACACTAGTTTTCCCAGCAACAAGCACTTGTATCAATCATCGCTCAAGAAGTTGGCAACAATAGTCCAACAATAGATAAGTCATTTTGTCCCCTCCTTTTCATTTTTAATTATCCTCTTCCTGTAGCAAGTGTGTGCGAGTAGCTCACGCACTCTTACAAAAAAAAGTATATTGGCCAGGTTACTATTCTAAACTAGCAACTAGGCCGGTTTGGCTAAGTCTAGCCTAACCTGCATGTCTATGCTAGATCCAGCTCAAAAAGAAAAAAAAAAAGTAGGTCAGGTCAAGGATTTAGGCCTAGTCAACCCAAATTATGTTTGTTAAGGGTGTGTTTGGCAAAACACACCCTTATGTTTTGGTCATAATTTTTATGTTCATTTTAATTTGAGATTTGATTAAACGAATACCTTTTCAATAACAAAAATTTTCAAAAATATTTGAGAGCCTTCGTTGATTTATTTATAGGCACCTTGCACTTTGTTTATTTTTTTCTTTGTGTTTGTATTTTTTGTAGATATGCTTAATCCATGGACTATTACTGTTAAGTATAAATATGTCATATGATTTTATTTTTTTTACTTCCTTTGGCAAATAATAATAAGGGATAAACAAGAAAAAAATGACATAGAAAATGTCTTCTTCAAATTTATTTTTTGCGAAAATATTCACTGATACTAGAGTTAGAAGTATCATATTTTTTGGATTTATGCGATATTTATGAACACCAGAGTTGAAAATATTTGTAGGAATTATTCACTGACACTAGAATTAGGAACATGAAAGGAAGAACAAAAAAAACTGATTCTTAACAATTTTAGATAAAATTAACAATACAATATGCATTAGGTAGGATTTTTAAAAAGTGATAATATCTTTTTTTTGAGTAATTAATTTCGTACCATAAAATATTTATTAACTAGTTAGAATTCATAATTATCATAATATCATGTGATAACTTCTAGTTATAATATAGTTATAATATCAGGTAACAACTTCCTGAATAATATATATTTCTTAAAAAAAAGATAATAAATATTTATTTATTTATTTAATATTATTTTTTTAATTAGTTATCACGGTGTTGTGGTGTGAGATTAACAAAAGTTGATTTTGACTAATTTTTAAAAAAAATGAAAAAGAAAAATTGATGTTGAGCTGAGGAGTTTCATTTGGTGCTCCGTCGGCATTTTATATATGTTTGAATTACTTGTTGCCTTCTGAAGTGCGGCCAAAAGAATTAGAAAATATATTTATATATATAGTTGGAGGTGAAGAAGAGCCGCCCCATCGCTTTATGACGGCTACTGCCCGATGAGGTGATCTGACTTCTCCGTTTGACGTAAGATTCCAAATATTAATTATACAACAAATGAGTAAGAAAAAAAGAAGGGTAAAAAATTAGGCCTCCACAAGTGTTCGATTGTTTTATAAGAAGACTTCTTTTACGAGGCTACGAGGCCTTGGCTTGTCTTCATCATCCTCGTCTACTGCCTTGGTACAGCCATCACTTTTCTACAATGACGCTTTATCAAATGCAAACTAAAATAAAATAAACAATGGAAAAAAAAAGTATTTTATAATATGGTGCTCGTCCAGATTCAGCCCATGTAAAGATCAGGCTCAAAACAATGAGCTATGTATTTGTTCATATATTATGATATATCACCTACTATATTCGTTATTGAGCCCCAATCACCTCTTGCTTGATTGGTGTATATATTTTAGTGGAGTGATAGTGGAGGAATTTGCTGCAAGAGTTACTTCACGATATACATGTATTCATATAAAATACAAAAATTTGATTAATTTCCTATCAAATTAAGAGTGGAAGACCTTATAATTAGGAGTAGAAAAATTAAATGGCCATCACTATCATTATAACTTTAATAAAGATTCTAACTTTTTGCCCCCCCCAACCTCTAATGTCATATTTTTTAATTTTTAATGGGTTTTATACATAATTCATCTCTCTGCTCTTTGAATTATTTTAATGAAGTACTCTATTTTTTTTTATTGCTTGTTTGAATCTGTATATGTTAATACAATGTTAATTTATAATATGATCCCTCCATCTTGAATACTGACCGTAAGTCTATGAATTTGACCCGATAAATGATTTCCATGTATGATGTATCCATTTCTAATATATATATATATATATCATTTCTAATTTTAAAATTAAAAATAATTTATCAATTTAAAAAATTGTTTCTTTTTCCTTCTTCTTCTTCTTTTTCAATTTTGTGAAGGGCTGACTTTTGCCATTGTAAGAGGTGGTTGCTTATGGTGTTTGCACAAATATTATAAAAAAGCAAAATAATTTGTAATATACATTAGGCTTCGGGGTTGAATAAAATTGATGTTACATATTGATCTTGAATAAAGGTTTGAACAGTAACGATTTCTTCCGTTCAACAAAATTCTTAAGTTCATTTTCAAGAAAATCAAAGATATATATATATATATATATATTACTAAAATCTTTGATTATTTTTATTATATTTATTAAAAATAGATACATCCAACCATATCAAATGCAGTGGATTTGTGTGGAAGTGTCATAAATGTCAAGTCTTTGCAGATAAGATCAATGCACCACGGACACAGTGTGATTGCACTATGACCATTTGCAATGTCAAGAACAAATGTGATCAGTCCCATCAATCTGAAAATAAGTACTGGGCATCGGTTTATCCTATTAGCAATTTACTGTTTTACAAAGTAGATTAAGACAATTTTTTATGGTCATGTTACACTGAAGGTGGTCTATAAGATTATTGAGGAAAACATTGTTCACTAGTATAATTTACTAGAAGTAATTGTAACTACAATGCCCATATTTTTATTTTTTTATGGCAAGATGATTCAAGATATATGTCAACGATGGAAAACTAAGCATATCAATTCATCATTTTATTGACCAAAGATGAACAAAACAGTAGATTCAACAAACAAAAGTATAAAGAAAATTGTTCAGAAAATGATCATTATTACTTATAGCGATTGGCATGAAATGTTTCCATATGCATTGCATGGATGCAGAACAGTTGTCAAGACATTAACATGTGTAATCTTACATTCTCTAGTTTATTGGATGGAAACGGTGATGACGATGCCATTGGAAGTTTAAATACCTTCTTTAAGGGTATTAAAAGAAGTAAAGTTAAATGAATATGAGCAATTGAATTTAATCAATGAGAAAAGATTGGACGCAATCTGTCACCAACAATTGTATTAGAAAAGGATGGCTATGGTTCAAGACAAAAAAGTTACGGCCTCAGGAATTTCAAGAAGGAGATATTGTATTGAAAAAGATTTTACAAATTCCTGGAAAAGATCGACCTAAATGGACATCTAATTATGTAAGTCATATGTAGTTAATAAAATAATTTTAGGAGGTTCTTTTATCTTTTACCGGATATGGACATAAGAGACTTGCCAAGGCCTATAAATAATGATGCTGTGAAAAAAATACTATGCCTGGAATCGTTCATTTTTCTTGTCCAAAATAATAAAATTGATAGGATCATGGAAAAATGTTATTCAAAAATATTTGTTTTTACATTTTCCTTAAAATATCATCTTTCCATTGACCAATAAATTTGCAAACATATCCTTTATAATTATAATGATTTTTTTGGTCTACTATATAATCCAATGGCGATATTATGAGCATAAATTGTTAATAAAGCAAAAAATAAATAAAAGAACTAGGTGATAAAGCCTTACTCTAAAATTTAAATAAACAATTGGGTTTCCATAATAACATGGATTTTGGGAAAACTTGGTAAAAGAAGGGTGTTGACATGAGCAATAATAAAAAATGAAGAGCAAAATATGAATAAGAGAACGTTTGGTAAATAAGGATAACTGGGGGTAGCAAGCTTGTAGCACATGACAAGGATATGATCAACAAAGGGCAATTGACCTTAAAAGTAGTTGAATTTGGTTGACAATTCGATTACAAGGAAGGTTCAGAATCAATATTTTTATTTTCAAAACTAAGTTAAAGTAAACAAGTAAACGTGGTATCACAATCAGTTGCACGATCAAAGGTCAAAAGAAAAAAAAATGTCAATGAAAAAAATAAAAATAATATCAATGAAAAAGATAGAAATAGTGTTGGGGGAGTTCATATCGCGAAATAAGATCATTACATTGAATAATTCCAAGTTGATATTTTTCGTGCATTTGGATCTCAAAATGATCCAGTGTTTTTATAGATCCCACGATGAGTTGTATCTTACGATGATTCTTTCATAGGTCTTAAGTTGATCTAAATCCTAAAATGATCCTCTTATGGACCTCAAATTCATCTTTTTATAGAATCTAAGTTATCTTTTTATATGAATCCCAAATTAATCTTAATTAATCAGATCCCAAGATAATCATTTTTTTTTTATAGATTCTAAGATGATCTTAATATCATTATCATTTTTTTATGGATCCTAAGTTGATTTTTTTATATTAATTTAGAGTTGATACTTTTATTTATATTTTTTATTTATATGAATTACGAGTTAATCTTTAGTTATAGGAGTTCCAGGTTGATCATATCTCACATAAATTCTAAGTTGAATCCTTTTACTTAAGATCCTGATCTTATTTACATAGATTTCAAAATAATCTTTTTATTTTCTATATTAATCCCAAGTTGAATATATTTTTTCAAATATAATTTTTTTTTTATAAAACTTATTATACAAATTAAAAAAAATGATTTTTCCTTTTTTTTATTATAAATATTCTAAAGAGCAGGTAATTGCTTATTTTTATCAAAGAAAGAGAAAGAAAAATCAATTAAATAGAAACAAAAAAGTTTTAGGGAGTAAAATGTAATTGAAAAAAATAATAAGAATTATTCTAGTTTAAAAAATAATAAAGTGCAAAGGAAGATAAAGAAGAAGGAAAACAGAGTTATCTTACGAGAGAGAATTTTAAAATTTTAAAACGTGAAAGAACTCTCTAAAAAAATTTAAAAAAAAATAATGGAAAGGTTGAGAAGGTTCATAGTATAAATAAATATAATGTACACATCTACATCCAGACATAAGGGCAATTCAAGAGATGAGGCCCCGCACAAAAATAGAACATTCTATCAATTGTACCCGCACACCAAAAACACTCTCTCGTAAAAAAAAAAAGGAAAGGTGAAAACCCATGACCTCTCCGTATGAGAAAACCCCCAAAATAATTAACCCTCACAACGACCACTACATAGTGACAGCAGAGGCCACCATTTGCTTGACCGTCGACGACGATAGCTACAGTAGAACCTTCTGCCATGTTCAACACCTCTCCTCTCACAACAATTTTCCTTCACACCAAGCACATGAAGATCCTTCAAAGATGTCCTCTCTCCCTTTAAATCCAAGCTCCTCCATCTTGTATAGTTACCCTTTCCTCCACAAGTAATAGCTGCAACAGGCATTAAAAAGAAGTAGAGAGATCTAAAGAGATGTGAGAGAAATAAGAAGAACTGAACTTTAAACAGTACCTCTCCACCCAACCTTGCAAATGACCTCATCACATCGACCCAACGTCAACTAGTCTCCATACCACCAAGCTTGCCTCCTTCCTCCACAACAGTGATTGGTGACGGTGAAAACCAATAGAGAGAGAGAAGAAAAATAAAAGAGAAGAGGACCAAAGCTTTGATAGGCCAAAACTCCTCTCTCGAGCAGCGGTGGGGCATCATGACCAGTGTAGGATAAAGAAGGAGACATAGGAGCTTCGAACCCATCATCTAACACTCCTCTAGTAGCGGCGACACGTGAAACCATATTCTAATAATGGTAGTGGTGTGCGGGTACATGCACCGCCACCATTTCAGTAGTCCTTCGGCCTAGACTTTAGTAGATTCTTGACACGCCAAACATTTCAGAAGATTTTTTTTACAAATTACAAAAATTTTGTGAAATGCAAGAGAAAATGCTCACTACAGTATGTAAGTTTTGGATTGTTTGGACATCATTGACTTGAATTGATGTGTGTTTATGGTTTGGGATGATTTTTATGAATTTTGAATTGGATATAAATAATGAGAATATATTTTAAATAATAGAAATTATTTTGTTACGGGCTTGTTGAATTTGTTTAAAATTTGATGTGATTTTGTTTGTAATGTAATTGAATATGGACCGATTAATTTTGAATTGGTTTGTTCCATGGGTGGATAAAGATTTTTGAAAAGTCATAATATGAGTTATATGATTTTAAGAAAATAATGTAGTAAGTACATTATGGATATATTATTGAAAAAATGATGATGAAGAAAAAATATACGTATATATAAAAACAAATAGCAAAAATAAATAATCAACCCATGGCAGTATGATTTAATCTTAGGCCATGACTTCCAGATGTTGATTAATAAAGAAAAAAATTATCACTGTGCTAATTTTTTCTACTAATCATTAATTGATGAAAGATCAAATGGTCTTATTTTAGGCCCTATATTTTAGATGTTAATTATTGAGTAATATGATCAATTAATAAATAATTAATAAATTAATTGTTTCTATTAATTACTAATCAACTTAGGATGATAGGGACCTTGTTTTTCTGATATCGATAAGTGAATAATAATATCAATTAATTAATATATAACCTTTAGGATATTAATTATTTTATTCATCACATAATCATTTTATTTCCCATTTAAATTCAATATCCTTATCATTTATTAAGTAGCCTACGAAGAAATGGTTTGAATTTTCAAACACTACTTAATAGTTTATCCGGTCATATTAATTATATTATGTATAATATATTTAACTATTCTATAAATTAAACTAAGATTTATCCATGAAAATAATTGGAATACGACAAGAACATGTAATTTAAATTAAGTATCTTTTAACTACCATGTGCAGAGTTAATACAAACATTATCAAGGAAAAACTCTACATTAAAGAACATGGATTTAACTAATATTTAAGTCCAACATCTTAAAAAAATTTCTAGTGTCGCACCCGACATCACGGCGGCCTTAAAAAATTAATCGTTAAATTTTTAAAAAGAATAGATTTATGACATCCTGTTTTTTTCATGAGGATATTTTTTAATTAAGAAGTCGCCACCTAGTATTATAGTTACCGGGAACCCTAATTGGTTAACAAAGATTTTGTAGTCCGAGACTGGTTACGTAAAATGAAAGATATTATTACTTCTTAAACATCTTGCCCAAAGCAAGCTGCATTGCTGATCTTTGTCCTTAATTACTAACATTTTTTTTTGTTGGTTTATACTATGATGGTTTTATGTGCAATATTCCTGACTCTGATGTCAGTGAATATTTAACTACAAATATTGTCAATTCTGGCGCTGATAAATATCACGTAGCTATAAAAATAAAATAAATTTAAATCAGTTATTTTTTTATTCCTGACTCTGGCGTCAGTGAATAAACAAATCAAATAAATTTATTTTTTATGCATTACACCAAATAAATAAATAAATAAATTTAAATCAGTATTTTTATTCCTGACTCTGGAGTCAGTGAAAAAATAAAAAATAAATTTATTTTCAATACATGCACATATTTTTTATTTTTTCTAGCTAAATAAAATAAAACAACAAAAAAAAATAATATAAATTTGAACCAATATTTTTATTCCTGACTCTGACACCAACAAATAAACTAATAAATTTATATTATTTTTTTATTCATGCCTATATATTTTTTTATTTTTTTATTTTCTTACTTTGAATATTTTTATTTTTCAACTTTTATTTTTTATTCTATTTTTTTTCGGGCTGGGTTGGGCTAAAACCAGCCCAGCGTATACATTGGTGACTGGGCTGAGCGCAGCCCCAAGGGGGCTGGGCTCAGCCCAGCCGGCCCAGCCCAGCCACTGGCCCTAGCCAGTGACTGGCTGGGCAACCAGCTGATGCACGCGTGAAGCAACTTCACGCGTGCATCAACAGTGCGAAGGTAATTAAGTTACCTTCGCACTGTTCAAATGCAATTTGAACATAGGAGTAAAAACTAACGCAGACGAGCATACCTGTTTCTGGAGATTACGAGGAAGGCTGCAACGTTGAAGACCGCTTTCTGTTTATGGTGATAGTGAAGAAGGCTGCAGCGCCGGTGTGGGTTCCTCTGCCTTCGGTTTCTGTCGACGGGTGAAGAAAGACGCAGCGTCAGTGTGGGTTTGCCTGCTTGCGGGTTTTTCAACGATGATTCAGTGATCAATTATGTTATTGCAGGGCCGAAAATCAATAATGGTTTTCTGTTCTTGATTCTCTCTTTTTCTGGTGTTGTGTGTTGGTTTTCTCTGTTTTTTTTTTGGGTTCATTGCTCTGTTTTCGGCCTCCTCCTCTTTTTTTGTCCACCCCCGCCCTCTTCTCCGGTTTTCAGGTCATTTTATAGAGCTCCCAAAGCTCCTCCTTTTCTCAGTCCAATCTTTGCAGGACTCTTATTCAAATCGTGGATGAGATCATGGGAAAGAGACGTGATCCACGACTGTTGCTGATTTCCTGTGGAACCGGTATTCCCCGCACGAAATGGAAGGGATGCAGAACAAGACTTCCAAACGGCGCCGTTTATATCCTTAGGCTATTTTGCACTTTGGTCCCTGAACGTTTTAAACTTAACAATTGGGATCTTAATCAATAATAATTAATTTCTAATTATGCCCTTGGATTGATTTCAATTGAACCCTCAATTATAGTGCCATTTACACAACAATCCTGAATTGCTAAACTATTCAATGTAGTCCTTGGACTTTAATTTTCTAGCAATTTTCTCTGAATAACCTCCAAACTTTGATATTTCTTCAATTAAACCCCTGATTCTTTTAATTAATTAAATCAAAGTTTAATTAATTCCTCAAACTCATTAATTCCTCAATTTCTTTTAATTTGATTAATTAACTTAATCCCAAGCTCAATTAAGTCTCAAAATTTATTAATTTTCCAATTGAACCCTTGATTTAATTAATTAAACTAGTCAAGAGTTTAATTAAATATTTAAACTTTCCAATCATGTTGCCATTAACCCAAATTCTTCATTTCCCTTTTTTTTTAATCACTTTTTCATCAATCTTTTTTTAGTAAATTAAAAAAAAATCAAAAATTGGGTTATGACACCTAGCATAATAATATTTAATATTTAATATACAACATCAGTTATATTTTATATTTTTGTAAGATACAAAACACAAGAGCTCCATAATCTACTAATCTTAATGAAACTGCGATGAGCACATACAATTTAATGAATTTACTAAGTAACTAATATACACAATTCCATTTAAAAATTAAGTTAATAAATAACTTAATTCCTCTTCTTATTAGTTTTATCAATCCGTTTGATATCCAAAAGATTTACTCTGTAACCCGAATCCCAGTATTAAACCTTTATCCAGGATATCTATTTTCATAGCCCTTAAACCAAGTTAAATTAGAAGTGTGTGTGTGTGTGTGTGTATTAGCAAACCAAATACGTACTTCAGATTTAAATGAAACTATATATACATTTACATCAATTCATGACTAGGATACAAACAGTGGCAGCAGAATATTTACAAAGTTTCCACACATTACCGATAATCAAGCACTATATATTATTGACAATTATTTTAAAAGTAATCACACGGTACCCTTAACGTTTACTCATGCAGTTGGATAAGAAGCCTCCATGGCAACACCACAGAGGCCTTCCCTTGCACCGATGCCTCTCTGCATCCGCATGTACCCACTTTCACCCCAACTGGTTCCCCATGAATTCTTCACCAACCAATAATTAGTCCCATCGCTGCTAGTGCCATATCCAATTGCAGTGACCGCGTGGTCTAGGTATGTCCCGCAATCCCCCTTGAAGACACCACTTTTATAAAACTGGAAATCGTACCCACCACCTTCAACAGCAACAGATACTGGCTGTTTGGCCACAGCTTGCAGGAGAGCGTTTTCATTGTTCACTGGCACGTCTTCATACCCAGTTATTTTTGCTTCAATAGATGCTGTCTTCTTGCTTTTGCATGTGCCATCTACTCCTTGGTAGGGGTAAGTAGCTTCACTTGTTAGGCCTCCGTTTCGTAAAATAAATTGGAAAGCATTATCCATGAAACCACCTCCACAGCCTTGATCCAAACCCTCAACATCACAGTCCACAAGCTGTTGCTCTGATAATGATATTAACTTACCTGTCTTAAGCTTTATAATTCCTTCTATTGCTGCAACTGCCGAAAATGCCCAGCAACACCCTACCATTCAACATAATAAATCAACGAGCAGAATCAAATCAATTGTGAAACTTCCCGTATTTACTTATAGCCAATTAAAGAATACCAGGAGTAATTATACATCCCCACTTTATATACAAACAAGTTTATAAAGGTCAATATTTAAGAATTATATCAAATCAGAGTCTAGTTTTTCACAAGTTTTAAGCATGGCGTATCGGCTCCTTTAATTCTAATAATTTTATTCGGCTATGTATTTGTTGATTTTTTTTTTATATATTTTTTTTTTGTTTTCTTCCATGTATGTTGTTTATGGCTATCTTTTGATTAGCCCTTGAAATGTATTGACTTTTTTCAAAAAAGAAGTTTTTCTCCAAGTCTTAATTACTGATCTGATAATGCTACACTTTATGTATGACTTTCCATACAGATTAAAAATATTATTAATTGACATTTATTGTTGGGTATAGCTAATGGTCTTTTTTTGGTAAGAATCATTCAATACTTATAATTAATCATAATGTGTTTTTATTTAAATTTTGTTTTAAACACTAAAAAATACCACCTTATTTAATCTTTTTAATAAATTTTAATTTATATGTTTTATTTTTATTCTTTCTTGACACAGCAAATTACCAATAAATGGAATTTAATAAATGCACTCAATTAATTATTAATTAAGGATACAGGTGACTGTTTGGTATTATTGTGTTTTTAAAATACATCTGTTATATATATAAATTTGGTCGATAATTGTTTAACTTTATGAGGTCCTTTTTTTTTATTTAAGATAAAATTTCTCCATTATTAATGTTTAACTACACAACCAAAGACGTTAGTGTTGTTATGTGACTTTATCTCTCTCTCTCTCTGTGTCTCTGTCTCTCTCTCTCTCTCTATATATATATATATTATCATTCTAACCAACGTTTATTTTTTAGCTTTTTAAACTTAAAAATCACTATTATAAAAAATATATTCACGCTTAATAGTCATAAATCACTTAATATTTCTTAAAAAATATTTTTAATATGTTATAATACTTATTGATTATTCTATATCTCAAAAACACAACAACAAAAAATTAAAGAAACATCATTTATCTATTTTTAACATTTATAAGTATAATAAAACAACTACTTACCAAACACTGTTTCTTACACCCACATCACAGCAATACCAAACAAATTTTAAAGACACCTGCTAGCTATTTATAAAATTTACCTCTTTCCAATTACATGTCTTTTACAAAATAGCTTTGATTAGAAATTTTGGAATAAAATACAAGAATTAATGTTTTTACGACAATTATTTGGTGACAAAATGAATATAAACAATTTTGTTAGAACGAAGGGAGTAACATGGGATTTGTCACTCAAGTATCAGGTGCAGCTTGTCTCTATAAGCTATATGGACGCTATCTTGGTCTATTGTCGAGTGAGTTGGTAAACCAATTTTTCACCTTTTCTCAATGGAATATGTGTATTTTTTTATCAACTTTTTTAATTGTTCAATCAAAAGATTCTGTAAAAGATCCATCAATTTATCTGCTTAACAAAATAACTTTAAGTTTGGAATTTTTTATTAGTTTAAATTGTTACAAAATAGTTTTTAGTTTACTTATACATGGTTTAGACAAAGTTAATTTCAAAGCTTGAGAATTAATATTAAGATATCATGTGATCATAAAATAATGAAGAAAATAATATTTTTTTCTGTTCAATTAAATAAAACGATTCATTTTCATATAAAAACATCTTATTTATCAAATACAATTTATTTTGGAGGGAAGACTCTCCCAAATACAAAAGGTTCCAAATTTGAAGTTAGTTGGTCCAAGGTCAATGGCATATATGCATCAGAAAACTGGAAAATTAATGGATTTTTTCTTACAAAAATACTAAATTTGCACAACCAGAATATCCGGGGTACCAAAATGAAAAACAAATAAACCTCCCGTTTATTATGATAAATTATTAAGTATACTTACCACAAGAGCCTTGGTCTTTAACTGGGGTGACTGCACCGGCTTTTCTCCAATCCATTGAAGGTGGTATGGCACTTAGATTTTCATGTCTAAATGATGAAGACATCAATTTGGATGATTGTCTCTTGTATCCATGATGCATAGCACGAAATTCTTCATTGGTTAAGTCTGCGAATTTGTTCACACCAAGCTTGTATCCGCCGTCAGAACCACTGTTAAATGCTTCTATGCGTTCAATATTTTCCTTAAAAATCAAGTATCGTTTCTCCTTCTCTTTCATGTCTTCATAGACACGTCCATGTTGAACCATCCATTCTTCATGCCTCTTCAACATATATTCCTGCTCATCAAGAGGACGACAGACTATTTTTGTGGCTAAAATAAGGAGAAATGGCAGAAATATATGAATACTCCATTTTTTTGCGGCCATGGTACGTAAAAGAGTATATGCGTCTACAGCCTTGTGAGCGAGTGTTTTTTTATTGGCTCTACAAATTCAAAACAGCGCAGTGGGGTTTTATAGACACAGTTTTGTAACCAGTTTCCTTCTAGGTGATGCTGGAGGATGTGACTAGCCTCAATTCTACGGGGCTTAGAAGACGTTTAGAGCTTTGAAGTCAAATTTGGAGTAATATGTGAACCAATTAATTGATTGGTACGGTGGGAAAGGTATCTTGAGTTCAAGCTTCCATGACCTCATTTTTCTTGTACTCTTATATTGAAGTGATCAAATGAAGACATGGGAATGGCTAGGGTTGTGGAGCACGGAACTTCGACCTTTGTTGAGAAGGAGTGGACAAAATAATCGATTTGGTCGAAAATATGATATAAAATTAATTGAAAAGACCTATATGGGATACCGAATTGAAAATACTTAGAAAATTTAAAGAAAATCTGTTTGGCAAATTTTTCTGTTTTAGATTTGAGAAATAAAAAAAACTGAACTAAATTGAATAAAATAACATTATTTAAAATTAAAAAAATCAAAATTATTTTTGTTTGGCTTATTTTTTTCTTCACACTTTATTTGAAAAAAAAATATTTTTTATTCTTTACACTTTAAATATTTATCACTCTATACTTGGCCTATTTTATGCCATTCCTTTTGTTTGTTTGTTTTTTTATCTTTATTCTTTTGTATTTTTTTCTTTACACCTTTTTTTTGAAACATTATTATATATAGACTAAGAAAATGGTGTTTTACTTCAAGAATTACAATATTGTTTTATTATTTTAGTACGTAAAAATTAAATTGAAATCTTACATGTTTTTATTAATGCATATGATCTTCACTTTATTTTATTATACATAAGCATCGACTTTTAAATTCATAGTTAAATTTGTTACTCATTGTCATAAAATACACTTACACATTTATTACTTTGCATTATTAAAAAATATTTGACTTGCAGTGAAGTGAGTCTAATAGATGTGTATTAACATTTCTTTGCATTTATTAGGATAAATAGCTCTCAATTATTTAATTAAATGCATATGTAGGCTTTTTTATTTAGAATTATGATTGTAAAAGTAAACATGCTAGAAAATCTTGGATGCTTATTTTTTTAGCTAAAAAATAAATTATCCATCTCGTGAAATTATAACAAAAGTTAAATGGTGTGGAGAAATCACTGTAGATTAAGAGACATTTCACTATGGATTATAATAGTTGTTTCACTTTCAATTTCTCATCTTTTTGCATGAGACAATTCTTTTGCTTCTTTTTTTTTTCTTCCTAGTGAATGGGTGGCACTCATGCCGTTTAAAAGGCATGGGTGACACTTCTCGATGGCCAAATCTAGTCATCTGTTGTCTCCCTAAATGTGCAACCATGCTCTCTTCCATATGATATGGCTCACATAGATAGATAATGGTTGAATTGCCATCGATAATCAATTATTTATATTTTTTTTCTCTCCTAACACCTAAAATGCATAATTATCCCTTGTATTTGTTGTTTGTCGAATCAGACATATTTATTATATCCAAGTACCTTGAATCTAGCATGGTTTGCCAAATTCAAGAAGCTAGGATCTGGCAAATCGCTACGGTCGGGCATGGTTTGCCAAACCTAAATCATTTAGGTCTAGGCTTATAAACTTGTGCTTGACAACCATGGTAGACCCACGTAACTAGGTTTGGCAGCCATATCTTTTCTTCTAGATTCATTAAGTCTTCCATTTAGGAAGGCTTCATATCTTTTCTCCCTAATAGCATTTGATGATGAAATGACGAACTCTTTCATATAGTAATAGATGCCATAAAGTAAGGTAGAAGAAGCACTTAAGAAACTAAATAAACTTTATAATACAACTAAACACATATAGTCTAGTGTTGTTTAAAAAATATATAAAATAATGTTGTTGCTGGTGAAAAATCACAAACAACCACTCATTAAATAAATGTTGTCTTTTGCATTGAGTTAGATTAAAAAAATATAAAAAAATAAAAATTCATAAAGAAAGAAAAAAAAAGAGTGAGAAAAAGAGAAAAGATAGAATTTATATTGAAATAATAACAAATTCATAAACATAAAAAAATAAACTATTTCAATAGGAATATATGATTTGAAATTTTAGATTTAAGACGTTAGATTAGATTTTTGTTATGATTTATTGTTTCTAAATAATTTTTGAACTTATATTTCTGTTTAGGATACTTCAATAATATTTTCAATATTCTTTTTAAAATAAAACAATTTATAAGTTTTAACATTTTAATGATTATCTACTCAGACTTTGATAGGCACTACACCTAATTTATAAATGAAATTTATATATAAAAACAATTAAAGAGGCTTGGACTCAAGCCTAGACACATTTAAACGAAGCAACCCAAGTCTTTTGAACTTGGTATGGCTTCCAAACCCAAAGTGCTTAGGTCTTGCTATAGCTATTAGATCTCAAGACTCTTGGATTTATCAAACTGTATATTTATCAAACTGTTAGACCTAAAAATTAGGTTTGGCATTGATGTCGGCCCCTAAATTGGTTTTGATATAAAATTTAAATATAAATCATTAATATCTTTGAAGAAACCTCCTTTGCAATACAAATTTATATAAAGGGTTTAGACAAACATGATAAAAAGCTAAATAAATTGTAAAATAAAACTAAATATATATAGTCCAGTATTGTTAAAAATAATATAAGATAATGTTGTTATTGGAGAAAAACCACAAGTGTCCACCTATTAAATAAATGGCTTTTTACATTGAGTTTGATTAAAAACATATAAAAAATATCATAAAAAAAACTAAAGAAAAAGAAGATAGAAGATATAATTTATGTTAAAGTAATAAAAAATTCATGAATATAAGAGATGAGCAATTTCAATAGGAAGATATGAATTGAATTTTTAAATTTAAAATGTTAAATTGAAGTTTTGAGATAATTTGTTGTTTATAAATAATTTATAACCTTGAATTTTGGTTTAGAATATTTTAAAGGTAGTTTATTTTTTTATATAAAAAAAATATAAGTTTCAACATTTTAATTATCATATCCTGATAAGCACTATACTTAAGTCTCTCTCTCTCACACACACACACATATATATATAATTAAATAAGTATGTATCTAAGTCTAGATACACCAAAAACAAAACAACCTAAAATGTTTGGGTCTAATATGAGTTTTAGATCTAAGTAGATCCAAAACGCTTGAATTTGACAAGATTGTCAAACTCAAAATGTTTAAGTCCTGCATGATTGCAATATTTAATTTACTTGGGTTTTGCTATTCTATTAAAACTAAGATATTTGAGTTTAGTATGATTATCGGACTTAAAATTTTCTAGGTTTAGTATAATTGTCAAACTTACACTATTTAAAATATTTTTTGTATTTTAAAATTTTTAATATTGACTGCTCCGAAGAGAAAAATATACTAATAGCTACTAAAAACTAAAGAGAATGATTGCATGTGAATTCATTTTTTTAACAAATAATTAGATTTAATTTTTTAATTAAAAGGGAAACCAACCACCCGGCACCTGGGAAGATTTTTTTAACGACCAATGCCAAGACAACGCTGGCATAATTTTCGTTTAGATGTTGACACCTGAAAGTACTGTACTAAACAAGTGAACCTTGTTTAATTGAGTATACAAGTACTCTACTAAATTATTGGTCATTTAGATACCATCAATAAATTTGGATTCCTTTATTTTTTCGTGGATGAAATTCAGATTCCATTTAGAATAGACTGGGCAAAGATTCATCCAAATAATTGAAATATGCATGCAATAATCTTATCTGTGGTATCGATTGGGTCATCACTTATTGCATTGGTTTCACAATCATTACAAGGCAGAAAATTTTATTACGAAACTTCAAGTTGCTTAATTTGACTCTTTGGCTAAAACACTAGCTCAGCAACCTATGCTATATTACTGTGTTATTTTTTTATATAAAAAATTAATGTTAAGATTTGGATAATAGATGGGACTTAATTAAATAAGTTAATTTTATTTTAATTAAATTTTTTTAAAAAATCAATGATATTGAATGGACCAAAAAAATTGTGATAATTTAACAACAAAAAAACTTTCTTACAAAAAAAATATGATGTAACTCAATTTTCAACCAATTAAATCCATTAGAATGAAATGAAATTTTAAAGGATAAGACTAAAAAAGAATAAATTTTTTTAAAAAATTGATTTATAAAAAAATGAGTTAATCTAGATTAACATATTAAATCTGCAACTCAAGATAATAATAATTCAAAAGAAAAGAGAACAAAGAGAATTATAAACCCTATTTTCTTAAAAAAAAAAGAAAAAGAAAAAGAAAAGAAACAAAGTCCAATGATAGTATGAAAAAGGAAAATTTGTAAAAAATAAAATAAAATATCAATGTGCATTAACTTTCCAAACCCACGGCTCAGGTCATGACCAAAAGCACTATATTAAGAAAAACCATGAAATTTAACATCCAACCAATCAAATACTGAGGAATAAAATTGAGAAAAAAAAATTAATTTTATATAAAAATATAAATAAAACATTACATTTAAAAGAATAAGAATTAACATTGAAATAAAAATAAATAAATTAGAAGTAAACTTGTTCTTTATTTATTGAAGGGTGAAATTAAAAAGAAAAATTAATTTAATAAAAGGATCAAAATAATAACAATTAAATTAAAAAAATAATATATCATAAATTTAAATTGAATAATGAAATTAAAATAAAATAAAATTTTATTAAAAATTAAAAAAAATTAAAATTAGAATTAAAACCTCAATAAATAAAAAAAACCAGTCCAAAATTCTACATCGCTGGCAAGATTTTTGAGAGGGGGAAGATTAAAGAAAAGAGGGAAAAAAAAAAGTGTCCCCAGTGAAGAACCACCCCCACCAGCGCCTATAGGCATTGCCCTAACATAAAGACGAAGCGGTGAAGATTCTAAGCCGAACCAAATGGCATTATTTTTAAAATATAAAAACAAAAACTATCCACAAATGAAAAAAAGACTGATTACATTAAAGTATTTAATTTTTTTTTTCAAAGACACATGGACTTATTTGATTTTAAAAAAATTATACATGTAATAAAATGAAACCTTTTTTCAGTGTAGAAATGACACCATTTTTTTTTCCAATTTTGTTAGGGTAGGGGTATTGTAGGGATGAAAAATCTATAATTTTTTGTTTTTTTACTTGGATTTATTTTTCATTTTCTTTCCCTGTATGCTTGGCATGTTTTTCACGTTACACTACGCTTATTTATTATTATTATTATTATTATTATTTTGTTTTTATCTTTATTCATGTGTAATATTTGTTTTTTTAGTGTTTATTCTTTTTTAAGATTTTTTTAAAAGAATTTTTTTAATTTTTTATTCTTTATACTTGGAATATTTATATCATTTTTTTTTATCTTCACTCTTTTGTAGTTTTTCTTAACACCTTTTTTTAAAAAAATTATATAAAGACTAAGAAATTAGTGTTTCATTGTAATAATTGCAATATTTTTATTGTTTTTTTACTGCATTAAAATATTTCATTGCAGAAATTACATCAGTATAAATGTTTTCAATTTTGTTATTGTAGGGATTATAAATCTGTAGTTTTATTTCTTTTTGAAAAAAAATTTGCTTATATTTTTCACTTGTTTTATTTACCACCATTTTTTCTCTTATCTTTGTACTTTTATTATGTTATGTTTTTGTTTTTTCTTTTTTTTTCTTTGCATTTTTATTTGGAAAAAAGTATTTTTTATTTTTTACACTTGAAATATTTATCACTCTACACTTGATTTATTTATGCTATTTTTTTTGTTCTTATCTTTATTTTTTTATAATTTTTTTCTTCATGTTTTTCTAATAAATTATTATATAAGGATTTAAAAAACAGTGGATTTAAAAAACAGTGTTTTAGAGTAGCAATTGCAATATTGTCTTATTTTTCTATCTCTTTAAAATCTTTCACTGCAGAAAAAGGCATAACTGTGAATTTTTCTAATTTTGCTAATGAACTGATGAAAAATATGCAATTTTTTATATAATTTCTTAGATTTCCCCCCTTTTTCTTCTTTATATTTCTCATATTTTTTCATTTTATTGTTTGACTATTTATCACATTTTTTTATTCATATCTTCATTCTTTAGAAATATTTTTTTTTGTTTTTCACTTTTGTTTTGGAAGAAAAATTATTATTTTTTATCTTTTACATTTGAAATATTTATCACTCTACACTTACTTATGTCAATCTTTTTGTTTTTATCTTAATTGTTTTGTAATTTGTTTTCTTATTTTTTTTCTTCTTCCTCTTTACATTTTTTAATGAAAAATTATTTAACAAAGACTAAAAAAATAGTGTTTCACTGTGGTGACTGCAATATTGTCTTATTTTTTTTTAAACATAAAAATTAACTTGAGATTTTATACTGTTTTTAGTAATGCATATGATCTTCACTTTATTTCACTTTACATAAGCATCATATTTTTAATTTACAATTATATTTTTTATTCGATGTCAAAAAATTTACTTACGTATTTACTTTTTTAAGTTGTTTTTTTGAGTTATAAAAAATATATTGGACTTGCTGTGAAATATGTTTAATATATTCATTAACATTTTATTTTTTTTTGTATTTATTAGCATAAATAATTCTTGATTTATTTAAATAAATATATGCATAACTTTTGTAATTTATAATTATGATTAGTTTTTTTTATAAAAAAACCATGCTAGAAAAGCTTGCATGTTTATTTATTTGCTAAAATATAAATTATTCATCCCGCGTTGGTGAAATAACTACTAAAAAAACTAAAGAGAATCATCACATTTGAATTCATTTTTTAATAAAAAAATTGATTTAATTTTTTTTTCAATTTAAACCGAGACGAACCAACCGCTTCCTGGTAAGATTTTTTTAACGAACAATGCCAAGACAAAGCTGGTGTAGTTTTCGTTTAGATGGTGATAGCTGAAAGCACTATACTAAACAGGTGAACCTTGATTAATTGAGTATACAAGTACGATACTATAAACTCTAAATTATTGGTCATTTAGATAACATCAATAAGTTTGGATTCCCTTTTTTTTTTTTTGTGGATGAAATTAAGATTCCATTTAGAACAGACTGCGCACAGATTCATCCAAATAATTGAAATATGCATGCAATAATTTTTATCCGTGATATCGATTAGGTCATAACTTCATTTGCATTGATTTCACGATCATTCCAAGGAAGAAAACTTTATTACGAAACTTCAAGCTTGCTTAATTTGAGGCTTTGGCTGAAACACTAGCTCAGCAACTCATACTATATTGCAGGGTTTTTTTTTTTTTTCATGTTAAAAAATTATATTCAGATTCGGATGGTGATGTCATTTTATTAAATAAGTTAATTCTATTTTAATTAAATTAGAAAAGCAATGATATTGAATAGACTAAAAAAAATTGTGATAATCCAATAAATTTTTTTTTCAAAGCAAAAAAAATATATATAATACAGCTTAATTTTCAGCAGAAAATATGTTGTTTCCCCATGCTTTTAAAATGAAAAAACATCCGCTTGCCTTTAAAATAATTTGATATTAACAAATAAACCTTGTGTAAAGACCTCAAAAATTATTATTATATATTTCTAATAAACATGACCCTTTAGTCCGTGTCAACAATGATTTTTTTCTATAGGGTTGTATTTTTTGTTAATTAAGTTGTATTAATTTTAGTTTCCATATGTCATTTTACCTACATTTCATCATGGGTTGTATCAAAAGTTTTTTTATATCTAAAAAAAATCTAGGAGTTATCGACATGTTTTTGTACTTAAGAAAACTTGACCACATTTAACAAAATTAATGAAGAATTATATGTCAATAAATAATTAAAAAACTGTTAATTTTAATCTAAAACTAAGTCAAGAAGTAAATATGGATTAAAATATTTAATATCATGTTGTAGGGAATTCTTCATATTTTTTTTATCTAATTATATGTCAAAATATTTTTTTCTTTCAAAAAATATAAATTTCTAGTATAATTCCTACTTTTTATATCATCATTTTTTTATTATAGTATTTTGAGATATGTTGTTTATTTGATAAAAAAAGAAAATTAAAATGATTTTTTGTTTTATAAAAAACTTTTAAAGGTATGAAATGAGGATTAAAAGACATCTCTTTAATTAACAGGCCTTATATCTTATTAATGAAACCCTTTTTTGCAACATTTGTTTTATAGTATCATTATTTTTTAAACAACAACTTATCATAACCATATAACCAAGTTCTAGTATAAATAAGACAGTATTAATATATTTATATTTTTAATGCAAACATAAAAGAATAACATATTTTTCGTATGTTGTCACAAAAATCATTTTGAAATCTATTTGTAACAAATTAAATGAATATAAAAAATACATTAGCACGCAATACAATGAATAAAATTATGGAACTAAATTGTGTGTGTTTGTGTATATTGTTGAAACCTAACTCCGTGATTCATGTAATTTCTTTCACTAAATCTTTTTCTATAAGAAGCGTAGCTTATTGAATAAAAAGAAATATAATTTTGAAAAACAATAATTTTTTTTTATCATAATAACTGATTTTGATTAAACTTTAAGAAAAAGTAGTTTAAAAAATAATCAATAAGGGATGTACAAAAACAATGCTTGCTAATATAATAAAATATATTATAATATTATTTTAAAAAAATGAATGGTATTTAATGGAATGACATCCTAAAAGTAACTTATTTATTTTATTTAACCAATTATAATTGAAAAACAACAACATAGAGCTAAAAAAAAATATCCCAACAACCTTGGTCTGCTAGACCAGTTTTTCGAAGATAAAAAAAAAGGAGCAGGTCAGGGGGGAGGAAGGCTTGCAAGGGTAGGTCTGTGTGCCTATTTATTTGTATTTTGTTAGTTAAATTAGGCCGACAATGCCTCATTCCCCAATTTTTTTTTTTAAAAATCAAACAATACATCATCCGTAGTTGCAGATGATTCATCTTATATTGTCAAACTCTGCCACCTTTAGTGGCTAAAAATTCATGTTTACAAGTTACGAATCTAAAAAAACTACTTTAACTCTTTTTTTTTTTGCATTGAAAACACTTTAAAAACATTTATTGGTAAGATAAAGATTAAAAAAACCCTAATAAATTTTTTTATTAAATAAAAACTGTTAACACTAAAATTGATTTTTATAATTAGAATGTGTGATAAACCGACAACCTTATCACTAATTCATTTTACAATAACTTTCTCTCTCTTTTCCCCTACTCAAAAACTAAAATATAAATAAAATAAACTTATTGACTAAAATGTTAAACTATCAAATAAAAGGGACCAAAAATAAATTTATTAAAAATATTTAGGCATAGATTTTTCAAAAGGAATTGTTTTGAAAAGTATACAAAAAGAGGCCTTGTATTGTTTTATCTTTGTTAAATTTGATCCCCTAAAATTATTTTTTTTTCTCAAGCAACAAAACTAAGTTATATATATATATATATATATATATATATAATCAAGCATCAATATAATATTGGGATATTCATTTGACATTTAAATGATCTAATTGAAAACAAATCAAAATATATCATGAAATTCAATTCAAAGCCAATATAATATAGAAGGATGGAATTCTTGAAAACAAAATTAATGATTGAATTACAAAATAATTGAAGAGCTAAAAAAAACCACTAACCAAATTCACAGTGTTTCTTCTCAAGTGATGAAGGAAAACCTACAGGAGATTTAAATTCTTTTTAACTAGGGCTGGCTAGCATACCTTCTACACTAGATATGAATATGGATTGTGAAGATGTTTGAAATTATAGCTTACTTCAATATAGAAACTTCTATATGATTTGGAATCCCCAGCGCAAGAATAGAATTCCACTTGCTAGCTAGTCCATGCATGAACAATCTATTTTTAATCAAATTTAAGAGACGAATTTAATTTTAGTGAACCAAAACTAGCTGAAAATACAAACCTGCCATTGTCTAAAGAGAAACATAATAAAAAAGGGATGACTATTTATGAAGTTATGAGCCTATTTAATCTCTATTATGATGTATTGATCAAGTTATGACCCTATTTATTATGTTGTATTGATCACCATCATACATGAAACATTAACAAAGAAACTAAAATACAATGAATATATTTTTGTATACAAACAGTGTTGTGTGATTTCTAAAATTATTTTTTAGATAAATTTATTTTTATATTTTTATTCTTGTTTCTTCAATTAAATATATTTTTATCTTTATTATTTTATCATTTTTATCCTGAAACAATAACCAAATGCTACATTCATGTTCATAGTTATTTTTTTGTGTCGCTCCTCATTTCTGCTTTCTAGTTTTGTTATTCTCAAGCGACTTTTAAAATATCTTGATTTTACTCATTTAGCTTGTAATATATATATATATATATATATATATGGCATGGTTTTTAGATTCTTTGAAAGTTGTTCGAAATTAGCCCACCAACATATACCGAGGAGGGGGTTTTATTATTTGGATATGAGTGCTTCTTCCATATTTAACGTTGTTTTTTCTACGGTCTTCTCTACATTCTCTTCATTATGATTAAGTTCTATGCTTTCCCAGTTATATCTCATGTGTTGAATAATTTTTTCACTCATCTAAATTTACATGCTGGCTCTCGCCGTGAAACGAAACCAAGGCTAAGTTAACTTTAAAAAGAGGTCCACTGATCGAGGATATGTTAATATTTTAGTACTTAAGCCCGTATCATTTGTTGTAGGAATCTTCACTGAGAAAGTATACAATCGGTGATGGCAATGAGTATGCATGACGTGGTTTTATTGTATTCATACCCTATTTATTTAATGAATACAAAAGTCAGATATTTATATTTTATTCATTAGATTTCAGGTATCTACATCAATATTATTATCATCCAAGTATTATATATATAGGTTATGCTTGATAATACGCATATTTTGTTGCAATCCAATTTTATCTCTTAATTTTTGTATATTTTTGAAAAATTAGAAAAATCTAGAAAATTTATTTTTTTCAATACTTTTAATCATTTTTTTATTTTTATTTAATTTTGCGTATCAAAAAATCTTGAAAATTATAAAAAATAAAAGACATTAAAAATACTTAGCTTGGATTAAATTTGGACCAATAATTGAATATTATAGGCAAAAATTGTGTTTCATAATTTGTAGACCATAATTGAGGGCTTAATTGAAAAAACATTGATAAAAAGGCTTAATTTGATTTAATTTGGATGAGATTGAAAGAAATTCTTAGTTTAAAAATAATTTTGAATAAATATCCAAGTTAAAAATTCAATCAAAAGTATAATTGAAGAAACAAATTGAAGTTGAGAGTTAATTAGAATTAAAAATTATGAATTAGAGGACCAAAGACTAAAATGAAAAAAGTAGAGAATTCAGAGGACATATTCTAATTCAGCAAGGGAATAAATTGAAAAAATAAGGAAAAAATTAAAACTGATCAAAATAAGACAATTGATAATTTAAGGACCATGGAGGGAAAGACACAAAAGTTGGAGGACTCATATGAAGTTTGCCTTGATTTGAATTAAGAAAAACCTAATTTTAATTGAGGGTAAAACACAACATTGTTTCATATTAAAAGAAACAATATGTTCTTATCATAATCTATTTTAGGGTTATTCCCCTATATCCATTTTCTTTTCTATCAAAATAAAAAATACAAAATAAAATAAAAACTTGCAACGTAAAGAAAGCAAGCTGACGAGGATCTCAACACGTGGGAAACTCAAGCTACAATTTTGAAGAAAACTCAAAGCTTAATTATATCTTGTTGTGGCAAAAAATGGAGAAGTTATGCAATATCAAGGTTAAATTAAATGATTATTGAATGATTTTACATAAAAATTAAGTCTTAGAACATAATTAGATTTTTAATAGGCAAATTTGATTTAATCATGAGCCAAATTAAATTTTAATTACGTATAAGAATTAATTTGGATCAAATGAAAGGATTTAATTAAATGTAATGACTTAATTATACTTTAAATGGATCAAATTAATTCTTTAGGAGCTTAATTAGTTAAAAATTAAGTTTGGGAGCTCGATTTTGGTTTAATTGAGAAGATTAAAATTTTAAGAGACCATATTTAATTTTTGCCAATATAATTTATTGCAAAGGGCAAAATCACAATAAAATTAAAGTTTTGGGTTCACTTAGGGGTTAAATTGAAGAAATTCACGGCCAAATATCAATATGCAAAAGTTGTCAAACTATAGGGGCTCAATTGAGTGAATCCAGGGGTGAAATTGAAGAAATGAAAGGTTTAATGGTCAATTAGGTGCTACATTAAAGAAATTCAAGACCAAGGATCAAAATAAAAATGATGTCAAAATCCAGGGTTAAAATTATATTTGTCTAGGGTTTAAATAGCATAGAATTAAAAGTTTGAGCCAATCAGGGGTTTAGATGAGAAAATTAAAAAATCAAAGGAGCAAAATGAACTTTACCAAAATGATTACCTTTTATTTTCTTCTTTAACTTAGGAAGATTATTTTGCAGGTACTCTTCTTCTTTAATTTTCTCTAAAGTGATAGCTTAGGAAGATTATTTTACAAGTGCATTTAGTGACTCTAACCTCCATCAAATTTAATAAAACCTAAATCAAAATGATTACCTAACATTCTTTTGTCCTCAAATATGGCCTTTTAAGGATGACTGAAAACACAAAGGCCTCAACACTAGTCTAAAGTGGCAAACTTAAATAGCCTTGAACTGTTAAGATTTGATAGTTCATGATGCCTATTTTAAATTAACAATTAAGATTTTTTCCAACCAAATTAAGGTAAGAAATGTTTCCTTAATGAAGAAAAAAATTTCCCTTCCATTCCTTACAAAATAAAGGTGGATTTCATGACTTGAGGATCATGAAACGAGAAGCCAAAGTTAAGACAAAACCATTTTAGCATAGTTTCTTTTTCTGCCATTTTTCTTCCATCTCTTGCCCTTCTCGACCACTACTTTGCCTAGCTCCATCGCCAAACCATTGCCATCTTTTCCATCACCAACCACCTTTTGGTCTTTTTTCAAACACTAGGAATGCCTTCAGCCTCACTTCACCTCTAGCCAAGTAAGGTTGCTTTTCCATTTACCCCCTTAAAATGTATCTTATAACCAACTCGACCACTCTTTAGTCACTAATGTTTTCAGGTCATGATAACATATTTGAACTAATGGTTGAGATCTTTTTAAGTTGAATCATGAACCAAGAGTTGGCACCAGTAAAAATAACATGTTCCTCTTACATCCCTTATAAATAGAATTAGATTCCATTCCCAGAAGAGGAAGAAACTAGTATGAAAATTTGGCAAAAAAAATTATCTTTTTCCAGATTTTTCTTCTCTCTCCATTGGACTTATTTTTTTTTCCCATCTCCAACAAATCAACCACCTCTGGCCACTATAAAAGATCTTCCCTACAACACTAGGAATGCCTCTAACCATCTTCACCTCCAGCCAAGCAAGGTTACTCTTCCTTCTGCCACCTTGAATCTTACACTGCATGCAAATAACACTTTCTTTCTAAATTTGGAGGGCTAGACCGTTTCCAGTCCAACCCAACTAAAAAAAAACAAAATAATTGAATTTTTCTTTTAGATTTTCTTGCATGTTTTTGCTTAATATTGAGTTGTATACTTACACTGTAAGATACAGATCTGATATTAAAATATTTGATTGTTTTTAAAACATTTCTAAAAACAAAATTAAAATAATTTCAAAAAATTCTTAAAAATTTTAAATTAATTTTATTTTTCAAAAAAATATATTTTATATTCATCGATAAGGTCAAATCCTAAAATGTTTTTCAAGCATCATGACACACACATACACACACATTGTATCTTTCTCTTATTTAGAATAAAAAAAATAATTATCATAACCAATTTATAATTATCCATCAGGGTTTGATCAAAATATTAAAAATTATTTTCCAATCTTTTTTTAGGATTTAAATGTAGATTTTAGTATCTATGGGTTATAAAACTATATGATAAAATACACCTTAGATATTAAAGATACATAATATAAAATAAATATGAAGCTAAAATTCAAATTATAGAATAGTTAGGATTTAACTCTCCCACAAAGAAAAATATGTTTTATACCTTATAAAAAGACTAACAAATAGAAACCCAAGCTAGAAAAAAATCATACAATAATATAGCCTACTTTAGGTAGAGTGCATTTGGGGTGATTTGTCTTTTCTTTGCATAATGAGTCCTTTACGTAGACTCTCGCAAATCATAGGTTTCTAGTAATCATAACACTAGATAACAACTCCTGAACATTAATAAAAATTTTATGATTAAACTTAAACTCATTTCTCTTAAACTTATTTCTCTTTCCAACAACACCACACCTCATCAAGAAGCATGATAAAAACCTTATTGTCGCCCCTAAGATGTTGCAGTGCACCATGTGACAATTCTGATCAAAAGAAGAGAGAACATAAGATGAAGATTGGAATGGAATAAAAACGGTGTCATTTTGTTCTTAATATTAGCCATTACAAGATGTTGGAACAAATGACTCTCATGCACTTTAAAAGCTTAAATTTAAACCTAATCAATCCTTGTGGTGGTATAAAAATAAGAGAAATATGATGTCTAATAGTTTAGTTATATTTATGGTGAGTTTAAATTCCAGAATCAGTTATACATTTTGACTCAAATATGAGTACTCAATCAGCCTTTCTTTAAGAACCACAACGCAAGCTTTCCTTTCTTGTTGAAAGTTCCAGGTTTCAAACTCTTGATTCACTCTACACAAATCAAGCAAGGATATGGTCTGCACTTAAACAAGCTTTCTTAGTAAATTGAGGAAATCAATTTTGATGAGTTAAAGGATTGTCTACCATTTCAAAAAAAAAAAAAAACAAGCCAACATATCTCTCATGAATATAACAGTAACATAAAAAAAAAGATAAAAGGTAACTTATTGAAGATGGGTGCTGGAATTGATCATGTAAATTTTAGTTTTTCATTATCATCCAAATAAAGTGATGATGATAGAGGCTATGATTAAAAAAACCAAAGGTTCCAAAAGATTTAAGCTTCTTATAAAAACAACTAAGGTGGTTATACTCAACCATACAAAAATAAAGAAATTAAGGAGAAAAAAATCCAAACCCAATACTATGGTGCATGACTAGCCATTTTGGAAAACAATTTCAAAGAAAAAAAGGTTAAGGAAAAAGCACAAGCGATCCTTAGTCTTAAAATCCCTTAAACATCATTTTAAGCTTGTAAAATATCCTTTTCTTCATAACCAATAGCCAAAACCTATATTATATACCTAATTAAGCCCTTTCTAATCAAAGGCAAGCAATCTAGATTGGTAGGTAGTGCTTTTTCGTGCAGGTCTAATCGTTATTTATACAAATAAAATAAATGCTTTGAACCAATTTAGTCATAGTTTATATAACGTATTTAACTACTACATGAATTAAATTAAAATTAATCCACAAAAATAATCAAAATATAAAAACATATAATTTAAATTAAGTATCATTTAACTACTATGTTTACAGTTAATACAAACAGTATTATTATAACCTATTTTTGGATTCTCATAAAAAAAAAGAAAAAAAAAGAGAAAAGCCTAAAATAGTGCTATTTTGAACAACATTGTTCTTCTTCTTTCCTTAGATGTGTTGCAGGGGAAGAAAAAGGTTTTTGAATTTGTTTTTTCATGCATGCTCTCTCTTCCCCCCACCTTCCAACTTGACCAAACATTGACAAGCAATACTCCCCTCCATACGCCCTGCAATCACACTAAAGAAAGAAGAGGAAGCCTTAACCTGTAGAGGATGCCCCATACCACCTTACCCTATGCTATGATAGGATAGGATAAGATAGGATAGGATGACCCCTCTCCTCCTGCTTATAAATACTAGGAGATATAGGAGAAGTCAGGAAGGAAAAAAAAAAGAGAAAAAGAACGGGGGGTAGAGGAGAGAGTTTTTGGGAAAAGAGAAAGATTTTGAAAAAAAAACAAAGATGAACGAGCTAAAGATTTAGGGGTGAGAGAACAAAAAAAAAGGATAAAGAGGAGAGAAGTAGCAAAAAAAAAAAGAATAAAAACAAAGAGAGATTTTTAGGAGAAGGTTGATAGGGAACAAAAAAACAGGGGAGGGACATTAAAGAGAGAAGGAAAATAGGGGGTTTTTAGGGAGAAAAGGTGAGAAGAGAAATACAGGACAAAAAAAAAGGAAAACAAAGAGGAAAGAATGATGAAAAACAAAGAAGAAGAAGCAGAGGGCAAAAGAACACAGAAACAAGAGAAAACAAAAACAAAAAGGAAAAAAAGGAAAAACACAAAGAAGTAGAGGAAAGAATAAGAAGAATCACCATCATTCCGCCAGCAACAACACCTCCAACAACCACAACACCATTGTCAAGTCTGCCCTTTTCCACTTTCATTTTCAAAGAAGAGACCCAATCTGAATAGAAAAATAGAGGGGAAGAGAGAACGAAAGGAAAAAAAGGAAAAAAAATAGAGAAGTAAAGGAAAGAAAAAAAAAGATTGCTACTTAGAACCACCGCCACTCCTCATCGCCCACCATCAATAACAGCACTGCCACCGCCAAGCCAACCTCTCTCTTCTCCCCCTCCGTCTTCTTCATCTTTAATTGGGGATGCCCTCCACTGTTCTACAAGTGAACAGTGGAGAGTGAATTAATTCACTTCTCACTATTTATATTGTATGTGAATAATAGAGAGCTTCTCCACTATTTATTGGACTGGACAACATCGACCTAGACCAAAATAGTTGACTAAGTCAGTCCCAGTCCAAAAATAAAAAAAAAAAGAAAAACTTTTTAGGCTAAAGCAAGTCGAGTATTAAAAAATCAGATTTTCTCTGAAATGTTGCAAAAGAAATTTATATAGAAAAAAAGCTTTTGTTTTCATGCATATAACCAAATCTTTCAAAGATTAAAAAAAATTAAATTATATTTTCATAAAAAAAAACTTTTAAAATACGAGTTAGCATGCATTTTAACTTTAATAACCAGTTTATTAAAGTCATGAGATCTAGGCTAATATTTTAAAAAATACCCAAAAAATATTTTGTTTTCTTTTAGTACCTAGAATTACAAATTTATGTGTAAAACGTGTTCTTGATATTCAAGGGTAGTTCTTTTATATATAGACATTAAAACGACTAGGATTTATCTTATAAGATAAAGATCTCCTTATCGGGAAAGACTTTTTTAACTTTGGACAGACCAATAATTAGAAAACACAACAATATCTTATTTTTTATAAGACAATCAAACAATACAACTTACTTTAGGTAAGATATATTTAGGGTGTTAATATTTTTCTTTTACACAACTAGTCCATATATTCAATCTCTAAGACTAGTTAGGGTTTGTAGTGACTAAAAGACTACATGGCGACTCTCATTCGCGCTTTCCACAGATAAAATATTAGAATTTCTTACCTATTCTATTTTTTTGATTACCTGGATAAATATTCAAACCAACAAAGTGGATGATCATCGCGATACCACACACGTGCAATAAGTATCAACAAAAAATTCTACATTAGGTAATCATGGATTTAACTAATATTTAAACCCAACATCTCATAAAATTCCTAACATAAAAATAATTATATTAAATATTTAACATATATGTTATAATCCTAAAATCTCACAAAATATGCAGCATCAATTATGTTCTTATAAGATATAAAACACAAGGGCTCCATAATCTACTAATGTCGACGAAGCTACAAACAAGATTTTAATATTAGTAACTAACAAACTTTCAATACCTTGAGCATAACAATGATATTCATTTCTTTTATTTTGTACCAACATAGCCAACCAAGTTTCAAGTCTCTAATAACTTGAATGTTAGCTATAGAGAAGAGAAGATTTTTAACTGATGTCATTATAGGCTAGCAGAGCAACGGATATCAGAGACTTTTTTAAATGGATTATGTTCAAGATGAGAATACAGCTAGTTTAATAAAATAAAAAAAAATAGGTTCTTAATATTGTACTATTGTATTAATGACATATTGATAATCCCATGTAGAATAATATAATTCAAAACTACAAAATTACTATATGTCTTTTTTAATCATTTTATTATTAATAATACTTTCAATAATAGTTTAACCAAACATCTTTTAATTACTTTTTATTTAATAATAATTTTAATTATATTTTTAACAAAATATATATTTGAATACAACTAACAACAACTAAAAATAATTTTTTAAAACCTATTTTTTTAAAATCAAAACCGCAAAGCTACCAGAGTAACAAATGCGGTGTTTACAAACTTTTCCAAACCGTACATATAATGAAGTAACACATACTTTTTAGTATTTAGTTTAATATGAATCACACGACCCTTGCGTTTTCTCATGCAGTCGGATAAGACGCATCCATGGCAACGCCACATAGGCCTTCGCTAGTACCGATGCCTCTTTGCATCCTCATATACCCGCTTTCACCCCAACTGGTTCCCCACGAATTCTTCACCAACCAATAATCAGTCCCATCGCTGTCAGTACCATATCCAATTGCAGTAACCGCGTGGTTTTGCTCTGTCCCACAATCCCCTTTGAAGACACCACTTTTATAAAACTGGAAATCCTGCCCCCCACCGTCAACAACAACAGATACTGGCTGTGTGGCCACAGCTTGCAGGAGAGCGTTTTCATTATTCTTTGGCACGTCTTCATACCCGGTTATTTCTGCTGCAATAGATGCTGCCCTCTCGCTACTGCAAGTGCCATCCACTCCTTTGTAGGGGTAATTATCTTCACTTGTTAGCCCTCCGTTTCGTATAATATATTGGAAAGCAGTGTCCATGAAACCACCTTGACAGCCTTTATTTCCAGAATTACAGTCCACAAGCTGTTGCTCTGATAATGATATTAAGTTACCTGTCTTAAGCTTTATAATTCCTTCTATTGCTGCCACGGCGGAGAATGCCCAGCAAGACCCTACCATTCACCATAATGAATCAACGAGTAGGGATCAGAACCCTGTGAAACTTCCTGTATTTAATTATGGCAATTAAAGAATAGTACTAGGAGTAATTATATATCCCCACTTTATGGAAGGTCATTATTTTTGAATTATATCTAGTTTTTCTCAAGTCTTCATTACTTAAAAGGATCTGATATCGTTACACTTTATGGGGTCCCTTTTTTTTATTTAAGATAAAAAATCTCTCATTATTTTTTAACTACACAACCAAAGACGTTAGTGTTGTTATGCGACTTTATTTCTCTCTCTCTCTGTATATATATATATATAACAAATATTAAGTGATTTATGATTATTTAATTAAGCGTGAATATATTTTTTAAAATAGTGATTTTTAAGCGTAAAACGCTAAAAAAAATAAAAGTTGGTTGACATATATTTTTTATAATATTTTTTTAGACTGATATTGAAGCTACGAATCCTCAGAAGTTGAAGTTGGTTGAGGTTTTCTAAGGGTAGTGAATTGATTGTGATAAAAAAAAAAAACCAAGATCTGAGCAAAAAATTGCCTAATTGGTGATGTTTGCCGAGCTCCAACACTACGTAGCTATCATAATTGATAAAAGATTTAACCTATAAAATATAAATTATTAAGTATACTTACCACAAGTGCCTTGGTTTTTAACTGGGGTGACTGCACCAGCTTCTCTCCAATCCATTGAAGTTGGTATGTCACTTACATTTTCGTATCTGAATGATGAAGAAATCAATTTGGATGATTGTCTCTTGTACCCATGATACATAGCACGAAATTCTTCATTGGTCAAGTCTGCGAAATTGTTCACACCAAGCTTGTATCCGCGGTCAGAACCGTTGTTAAATGCTTCTATACGTTCAATATTTTCCTTGAAAATCAAGTATCGTTTCTCCTTCTCTTTCATGTCTCCATAGACACGTCCATACTGAGCCATCCATTCTTCATGCCTCTTCAACATATATCCCTGCTCATCAAGAGGGCGACAAGCTATTTTTGTTGCCCATGCAGCTAAAATAAGGAGAAATGGCAGAAAAATATGAGTATTGCATTTTTTTGCGGCCATGGTACGTATAAGAGTATATGCGTCCACAGCCTTGTAAGTGAGTGTTTTTTTTTTTTTGGCACAACAAATTCAAAACAGCGCATTGGGGTTTTATAGACCCAGTTTTGTAACCAGCTTCTTGCTATGTGACTAGCCTTAATTCTACGTTTGGGAAGACGTTTGGAAGTCAAATTTGGAGTAACATGCGAGCCAATTAATTGATTGGTAATGCAGGAAAGGTATCTTTAGTGTAGCATCAAGGTTCGGGGTTCCAACTTCCATGATCTCAATATTTTTCTTCATAGAAAAATATTAAATTGAAAATACTTAACAGAAAAATGAAAGACAATCTGTTTGGCTTTTTTTTTTATTTTTTTTATTTGAGAAACCTAAACTAAACCAAACGGTATTTTTTAAAATAAAAAAACCCAAATTATTTTTGTTGGCTAACTTTTTTTTTCTTTATACTTCTTTCGGACACTTGAAATACCTGTCACTCTATACTTAGTCTATCTATGCCAAATTTTTTTGTTCATTTCTTTATTCTTTTAAATTTTTTTAATAGAAAAATATGGCAAAAAAAGCTTACATATAGTATAAGAAATTCTACTAAAACCAATAGAATTACCAATAGAATTTTTCTGTAGGTTATTTGCGATGATATTTACTGACGGATGTTAATCCCTTGACAATTTTGTGTCATAAGTATATACAGACTGAATTACATACCAAATATATAATGTTTTGAAAGAAAAAAACAAAGTAGTTCAACGACATAGAAGTTTTTGCAGGCTATTTTACCAATAATTTATGTATCCTGACGTGATTCATTCACAGCCAGAATTGTTGATAGAATTATTAATATAAATATTCCATCAGTGATTCCATTGGTAAAAGTTAATATATTATCATGAATATTCTATCGGTAGTTCTATCAGTAAAAGTTAATATATCATCATGATATCGACCCTCCCCTCCCCTTCTCTATTTCTCCTTCTTCTTCCCCTACGATTACATCTAAACAAATTGTCTCACCCTGCAATTGCAAACAACCACCCCCTTAAAGATAGCCTTCTCTTCTCAACACAAGTTATCCTTCTTTAATTTTTGTAGTCACACCATTGGTGTTCTGATTTATTGTTAATTTTTTAATTTTTTGTAAGTAAATCTATTTTTTTAATTTTAACTTAAAGTGTAAATTTTATTATTTTTTAATGTTTTTTTAGTATGTGTATTTTTTAGTGTATGTACATATTTTTTATTGTTATTTGTCAAACAAACTTGTAGTATGAATGTATAATTTTAAACTTGTTATGGTTTTTTTTAGATTTTGTAAAACTATATTTATTTATAGATTTTTGAAACTTATGTCAATTACCCAATCAAATATGTTGTGACAAAATAAATAATAGCTTATTTAACAAGTTCATTTTAATTTTTATTAATGTTATTGCAGAGTTGTAATTTTTGTAAATAAATTTGTATGGATGTTGATAATTGATAATAAAAATTCAAGAGAAGTTTTAATTAGTTTGTAAATAGAAAGAAACAGATTGAGTTGAAATTGAGAGTAAAATCTTGCTCATGTTGAGTACGAATATCTTGATTGTTATTATTGTGAAATTTATAGCTATTGTACTTGAAATTTTCTACAGAGATAGATAAAAAGGATGGGTTCTCTAACTTTTATACATGTTTATAAGACAAAATATGTATGTATAATTCAAGATTTAAGTGTATAAAATTTGTTTTATTACTCTTGTAGCTTTTATTTACACTACACCATTAAATAGTTTTACCAATGGATTTATTCGATCACTATAAGACACACAATTTGTCAGAAAACTTTTTACCAATAGCATCAACAAAGAAATCCATCTATCAGAAAATTGATTGTCAATAATTTTCACTTTTATCGTTAATTTTGTTGGTAAAAGAAAAAAACACCGACGACCTTATAGACAAATAAAGCACCCAAAAACCATTGTGCTAGAACTTTATTGATAGACATATTCCATTTTTATATCACTGACATCCAATTGTTCAGTGATTGTGATATGGACAATAAATATTTTAGAACTCTCTATAAAATACCAATTGATACAGTCTGCCGATAGTGTCAATGATAAATCACTAACGATGGTATTCCGTTGATGATTGTGGGATAGGTAGTAAATTGTTTTCAACTCTCTTTCTAATACCGATGGACCTATTCCATATGTAAGCCCATTAGTATTTATTTAAACATATTTTAAAAAAACTATTTAGAATGAAATAATGCAACCTACTTCTATAGTAACAAATTAGAATTTAGAACATAAAATTATATTATTTTTTATGATAGCTAGTTGCTATGTGATTCTCCTATATCCTTCTCACATTTATAGAAATTTAACATCTATATATTTTCAACTAACATTTATAGAAATACATAAATGATAATTAAAACTAATAGAAATAAGATAAAAAAAACATAATAAGCAATAATAAGCAATAAAATTGAGATAAAATAATTAAATTTAATTCTTCATTTCNTTATTTCTCAAACAAACTTGTAGTATGAATGTATAATTTTAAACTTGTTATGGTTTTTCTTAGATTTTGTAAAATTGTATTTTTTTACAAATTATTGAAACTTATGTCAATTACCCCAATTAGATATGTTGTGACAAAATAAATAATATCTTATTTAACAGGTTCATTTTAATTTTTATTAATGTTATTGTGGAGTTGTAAATTTTGTATATAAATTTGTATGGACGTTGATAATTGATAATAAAAATTCAAGAGAAGTTTTAATTAGTTTGTAAATAGAAAGAAACGGATTGAGTTGAAATTGAGAGTAAAATCCTGCTCATGCTCAGTACGAATATCTTGATGTGTTATTATTGTGAAATTTATAGCTATTGTTCTTCAAATGTTTTATAGAGATAGATAAAAAGGATGGGTTCTCTAACTTTCATACATGTTTATAAGACAAAATATGAATGTATAATTCAAGATTTAAGTGTATAAAATTTGATTTATCACTCTTGTAGCTTTTATTTACACTACACCATTAAATAGTTTTACCAATGGATTTATTCCGTCACTATAAGACACACAATTTGTCAGGAAACTTGATACCAGTAGCATTAGCGAAGGAATCCATCTCTTAGAAAATTGATTGTCAGCAATTTCCATTTTTATCGTTAATTTTATTGGTAAAAAAAAAAAGCATCGACGACCTTATAGACAGATAAAGCACCCAAAAAAAATTGTGCTAGAACTTTACCAATAGACATATTCCATCTGCATATCACTGACGCCCAATCGTTCGGTGATTGTAACACGGACAGTAAATATTTTAGAACTCTATGTAAAATACCAATGGATACAGTCTGCCGATAGTGTTAACGGTAAATCACTGACGATGGTATTTCGTCGATGATTGTGGGATAGGAAGTAAATTTTTTTCAACTCTCTTTCTATTACCGATGGGCTTATTCCATGTGTAAGGCCATCAATATTTATTTAAACATATTTTTTAAAATTATTTAGAATAAAATAATGCAACCTACTTCTATAGTAACAAATTAGAATTTAGAACATAAAATTATATTATTTTTTATGATAGCTAGTTGCTATGTGATTCTCCTATATCCTTCTCACATTTATAGAAATTTAACATCTATATATTTTCAACTAACATTTATAGAAATACATAAATGATAATTCAAACTAACTGAAATAAGATAAAAAACATAATAAGCAATAAGAGAATAAAATTGAGATAAAATAATTAAATTTAATTCTTCATTTCCTAGGTAAATTCAATGATAACAATTAAAATTCAACAAAATTTTGAGATAATTATTACAATAAAAGTAATTAAATAATTAAATTTTTATTCTACACATCTACACAAATTTATATGAATAATTATATAATTAAATTTAATTATTTGAAAAAACAATTACCGACACCTTCTCTATATTAGAGATTATCCATAATTTTCAAACTATATATATTGATAATATCCACAAGCCAATTGAGTCCATTGCAAAATTGTACATACAACCTAACATCTATACAGATTTAACATCATCTATATATTTTCAATTGACATCTATACAAATTCATAAAAAACAATTAAAATTAATTGAAATAATAAAAACAAATAACAAGCAATAATTTAATAAAATGAAGATAAAATAACAAAATCTAATTCAATATTTCAATTACATTTTTAAGGTAAATTAAACAATAACAATTCAAATTTAACAAAATTCTCAATTATTATGGCAATACAAACAATACAATAAATTGAACAAATAAAAAGAAAAAAACTAAAGACTTTAGGAATGAAAAATATTATACCTTAATAGTGTGTTGATTTCAAGATTTTACGTAAGAACAATATACAACACAAAAAACACAACAAAAATAATCATAACTAAAATAAAAGTAAAGTAAAAAATACAAAGATAAAGAAAGGAGAATACATACTTTTTAATATGTTGAAAATTACAATCAAAACAATAAAAATGTGCACCAATTCTTGCCAAAACAAAACTCAAATTTATTGATGACTTTACCAACTGCTATTAGAATAATAATTTCATGGCTATGGCATTAAATTTCTATTGTTAAATATTTGTTGTCAATTATCAATTATCAACGTCCATATAAATTTATACATATACAAATTTATAAAAATCACAACTCTGGAATAGAATTGATAAAAATTAAAATGAACGTGTTAAATAAGCTATTATTTATTTCATCACAGTATATCTAATTCAGTGTAATTCAAATAAAGTTTCAATAATTTACAAACAAATACAATTTCACAAGATCTAAAACAAATTATAAGAAATACAGAATCATGTATTCATACAATAAGTTTCTTTGACAAATAACAATAAAACAAGTACATACGATAACAAAATACATATACTAAAAAAAAATAAAATTGACATTTAAATGTTAAAATTAAAAAAGATAGATTTCCTTACAAAAAAAGATAAAATTCATAATATATTAAATGTTGTGACAACGTATAAAAGTATAAGAAAGATGAGTGCTTGTGTTGAGAAGAGAAGATATTTTTAGGAGGGAGGGTGGTCTTTTGCAGTTTGTGAGGGGAGAGTTGGGATAGAAAAGAAAAAAAAAAGAAATAAAGTAGGAGAGAGTCGGTAGAGTGTGGATATATTGGCTTTTATCAATGGAATCACCAACGAGCATATCCTATCGGTATATCCATCGGTAATTCTAAAGGTGAATGGGCAACATCACTGTATAGAAATTCCGCCTTGAATCCCTCGGTCCTTCCATCGGTAAAATCATCTGATAAAGTTTCACGTCATTAAACTATTTTTAAAAAAATTCTATACATTCCACCGGCCATTCAGTCGGTATAAATTGACTCATAAAAATTTAATACTAACACTATCAATAAATCAACAAAAACCAAAGAAATTACCGAAGAAATTATTTTGTCAACAATGTTTACTGACGGATGTAATTTCATCTCTAATTTTGTATGCCTATACCAACAGACCTTTGCTGTTGCTAATAATTACCAATGGCATAGATTTTGTTAGCCATTCAATCGATATATACCGACGGAATAATTTCAGAAATTTAACTAAAACCAACACAATTACCAACAAAACTTTTTTCTTTGTAATTTACGATGATATTTACCATTGAATGTTAATCCTTTAGTAATTCTGTGTCATCAATATATACCGACTGAATCACAAATCAAAAATATAGAATTCTGAAGGGTAAAAAAAAAAGTTTGATGACGTGGAAGTTTTTATAGATGATTTCACTGACAATCTCCGTACAATCATGTGACCTATTCAGTGCTAGAATCGTCAATAGAATCATCAACATAAATATTCCATCGGTGATTCCATTAGTAAAAGTTGATATATCACCATGAATATTTTGTAGAATGATCTATCGATAAAAGTTAATATATCACCATGTTGTCGACCCTCCCCTCTCCTACCCTATTTCTCCTTCCCCTATGATTACATCTAAACAAATTGCCCCACGTTTTATCTGCAAATAACTACCCCCTTAAAAATATCCTCCTCTTCTCAACACAAGTCATTCTTCTTTAACTTTTATAGTCACAACNACAAAAAACACAACAAAAATAATCATAACTAAAATAAAAGTAAAGTAAAAAATACAAAGATAAAGAAAGGAGAATACATACTTTTAAATATGTTGAAAATTACAATCAAAACAATAAAAATGCGCACCAATTCTTGCCAAAACAAAACTCAAATTTATTGATCACTTTACCAACTGCTATTAGAATAATAATTTCATGGCTATGGCATTAAATTTCTATTGTTAAATATTTGTTGTCAATTATCAATTATCAACGTCCATATAAATTTATACATATACAAATTTATAAAAATCACAACTCTGGAATAGAATTGATAAAAATTAAAATGAACGTGTTAAATAAGCTATTATTTATTTCATCACAGTATATCTAATTCAGTGTAATTCAAATAAAGTTTCAATAATTTACAAACAAATACAATTTCACAAGATCTAAAACAAATTATAAGAAATACAGAATCATGTATTCATACAATAAGTTTCTTTGACAAATAACAATAAAACAAGTACATACGATAACAAAATACATATACTAAAAAAATAATAAAATTGACATTTAAATGTTAAAATTAAAAAAGATAGATTTCCTTACAAAAAAAGATAAAATTCATAATATATTAAATGTTGTGACAACGTATAAAAGTATAAGAAAGATGAGTGCTTGTGTTGGGAAGAGAAGATATTTTTAGGAGGGAGGGTGGTCTTTTGCAGTTTGTGAGGGGAGAGTTGCGATAGAAAAGAAAAAAAAAGAAATAAAGTAGGAGAGAGTCGGTAGAGTGTGGATATATTGGCTTTTATCAATGGAATCACCAACAAGCATATCCTATCGGTATATCCGTCGGTAATTCTGAAGGTGAATGGGCAACATCACTGTATAGAAATTCCGCCTTGAATCCCTCGGTCCTTCCATCGGTAAAATCATCTGA
>SRLM01000029.1:590700-792390 GCA_015708895.1 Populus ilicifolia | reverse complement strand
ATACTGGTCAAACCATTGTGATCAAAGTAAAAAATGAGTTTCGGGTCAAAACCATTATTTTTAGTCAAAACCGAGTTTATCAGGTCAAGATGGCTCCTACCATGTTGACCAGGATAAAAAATGAGTTTCGAGCGGTTTAATGTCAAAACCATCATTTTCGATCAAAACCGAGTCCACCGGGTCAATATGGGTCCAACCATGTTGACCGGGATAAAAAATAAGTTTCAAGTTATTTTTTGTCAAAATTGTTATTTTTAGTCAAATACCCGGTCCTTTGAGTTGATACCCATATAAAGTTTTTTTTCAGTGTTTCAACATAATTTTTGGTATTTAAAATTGATTTTTAACAGTTGAAACAAGCTTTTTCTAATACTAATTTCAGTTTTTAGTTTTATCCTATAAATATATATTATTATATATAATAAAACTTTGCTCATGTCAAGAATGACTATCTTGATGTTTTATTATAGTGAAATTTATAACTATTATTCTTGAAATTTTCTATAGAGTTAGATAAGGATGGGTGCTCTAACTTTCATACATGTTTAGAAGACAAATTATATATATATATATAATTCAAAATTTTTTAGCTTTTATTTATTATTAAATTTTTGTGGAATGATCATGATTTAAAATATAACAAGGGTTAATGAAATAAGTGGGGTCGATTCCTAGTTGAAATGATGTGAAATAAGGTGCAGGACAACTACACCATTTTTATGGTAATAACTTGTAATATGGAAGGAGAAGTCAATAACTTGGTATGTCTACATATAAGGAAAACTTTGCTAAAATTTTAGTAAAATTGTTTATAAACAAAAAAGCATGATTGTGTGTATAAATAAGTGTATAAAAATTAGCCATAATAAAGGCTCATATATTCATGTAAAATTGTTGTAAAATTTCAAGTTTCAGCATCCTATTGTTGTAAAATAAGTTTATTTTATTTTAATTAGATTTGTTTTTTATAAAAAAAGCAATGATATTGCAAAGACCAAAAAAAATTAATTGTAATAATTTAACAACAAAAAAATCATTTATCAAAAGGAAAAAAACAATATAGCTTAATTTGCAACTAATTAAATACAGAAGGACGAAACTAGATTTTAAAGGACAAGACTAAAAAAAATTAAATTTTTTTTAAAAAAACACCTTATATAAAAGACCGACTCAACTCGAGTTAACCTATCAAACTTGTAGCTTAGTTATTAAATAATGATAACCCAAAAAAAAAGACAAAAAAATTACAAAGTCTATATAAACAATGTCAAATGATGATATCGAAATGGAAAATTATTTATAAAAAAAAACAATATTAATGCGTATTAACTTTCCAAATTCACGACTCAAGTTTATTAGAAGCTAAACTATTTTTATGATAATAACTTGTAATATGAAAAGAGTAGTGAATAACTTGGTATGTCTATATATAAAGAAAATTTTGCTAAGATTTCAGTAGAATTGTTAATAAATAAATAAGCATGACCAAGTGTATAATTGTCAAAAACATTAGCCATAATAAAAGTTTATATTCAATGATAATGTGTAAAATTTCGTGTTTTAACATCCTCTGTTTGATGAGGGTGTTACAGAAATAACATGAATGTAATTTTTTTAATTTGTTTACTGTAATGATATCAAATTTGTAGTTTTTATTTCTTTTAGAAAGTAAAAATTGCTTAGATTTTTATTCCTTTTTCTACACTGTCTTTTTGCCATCATTATTTTCTCTTATTTTCATTCTTTTGTAATGTTTTATTTTAGTTTTTCCTTCTCAATTTTCTTTAAAAATTATTATTTATTCTTTATATTTAAAATATTTATCACTTTATACTTAACCTATTTATATCATTATCTATATTCTCCACGCAAGCCCATCCGTTTATGTCAAATAATCAAGCCATGCATCATTACATTGCGCCCACCAACATAAATTCTATGCAAATGCAAAATCAGCTCAAGTGAAAGACGAAGGAAACTGGTACTTCTTTCGTTTACCCATTAATCACGCGTGCTCATTAAAAAATCAAGCATCAAACTTGCATAATCACCCGCTTGTGCGAACAAGGAACATATGAATCAAGATTTGGATGAGATCTAAAAAAAAAAAAATCCTAGAAGAGAGCAAATCACGGCAACCATGGAAGGGTCCTAGGGGTCCAACCACAGGAGTCAAGAAGCTCAGTGGAAATTTGGGGCTTAGATTTTGATAAGAGGGACAGACCAACACATCCCATGGGTTAGAACTTCCATCATCTTCTTCTTCTTGCCAGTGTATGTGTGTTCAACGATCGAACCATCACTGTCAATAATTAATAGAATGGGGGAAGATTCCATCTCCTTAATTTATTTATTTAATTAAAACCGAGATGAACCAACCGATACGTGGGAAGATATTTTTAACGACCAATGCCCATGACAGCACTGGTAGAGTTTTCTTAATTGAATCCATTGGTTTTCAAAGGCTTTTGATTTCGTTTCAAGCGCTGTTCTCACCAAGGGAAACTTCATTAATTGACTATTCAAGTACGATTGGATCATAACTTGTCGGTCATTTAGATACCATCAATACGTTTGGACGCCTTTATTTTTGTCGATGAAACTAAGATTCCATTTACAGCTGCCTGGGCACAGCTTCGCCCAAATAATTGAAATATGCATGCAATAATTTTTATCTGTGATAGTGATTGGATCGTAACTTAATTAATTTCCTTTTATTTCACAATCATTCCGAGGAAGAAAACTTTATCACAAAACTTCAAGCTTGCTTAAATTGATGCGTTAGCTAGAACACTTGCTCAACAACCGGTACTACACCATGTATTCTCGTATAAAAATTGATTTTTTTTGGTGATGTAAGCATGTTTAAAAATAAAATGTGCAATCCAAGTTGTTCTAACCTAATTTTAGATTTACTAATATTTTCTCGAATGTTATTTTATTGTGTTATTCATAAAAAATAAAAAAATAAGAAAAAAGTTTAAAATTTAAAAATATATTTTTTTAGTGTTCGAACTTAATTTTCAGTAATTAAAATTTATTTTTAGCAGTTAAAACGAGTGTTTTCGAATACTGATTTGAGTTTTTAGTTTTATCCCTATAAATATGTATTATTATATATAATAAAACAAAATCAATAATACAAAAATTTTGTCATAGCAAGCGGAGTAATTTTGCCTATAGTAGGCGAGGCAACTATAACATTAAAATTTTTGCTTGAAGTAGATTGTGACACTGTTATTGAGATTTTATGTTCCCTCTGCATTGGCTATAAATAGCCAGTGAAAATCAGCCAAAAGAGAAAGAAAGAGATAAGAAAAGAGTATATATTTTTACTATTTAGGTTTTTTTTTTGCTTTTCCTTCACGCGAGTAAGATATTAATTTTAAAAAAATAATTTAAAAAATATCAAAAATATCCTAACCGTTAGATTTAATAGTGTTTAGTTTTGGGCCATTGATTTAATAAGATACGATAGAGTTTATCACACTGGATTAAAACCTATATCTATCTTAGCCCTTAAAACAATGTGCCCTTCAATCCTCTTTTGCCACGTCATCAGGTATACCAAGTACTCGGTGCACCGTGCAATACCAGAGCAACGCTAGCCCATCGGGACCGTCCGATCAATTTACAGATCAACTCAATCACAGCCGAAGGATCAGTTCATCTGCGATCCCACAGTTCACAACCTTCAGCTGCACCGGTGTACCATGCTTGCATTCACACCCAGCAACATCTCAGAGGCTCTCTCTCCTCTCGCTGGCGATCCTCTATCTCTCATCGGATCTCATATTTTCGGAGTCTAAAGCCTCCAAACCACCACATAAAGGTTAATCACCTCCTCTGATGGAAAAACCCGAGTAGTTTTCATCTCTATCTCCACCTCATCTGGCCGGAAAAAGGTCGTGAGTTTTATCGGCCACCCAAAGTTTCAAACCGACGATTCTCCCTCATCAGCCATCAACGGAAGTCAAAACCACCGTCATCATAATCCTCTCCCTCAGATCTACCAGAATCAACATTTATTTGCCGGAAATCACGCCGGGAAATTTCATCGCCTCCAACAGTAATCGTGTGTTAGTCGCACGCGCCACTAGGGGCATTTTCATAATTTTTGAAGAAATTCAAGGGTATTTCAATCTTTTACCTATACAATGGCACTCAGGCAATTTTTTGGGGTTCCTTATAGTATTTTTGATATTTTCATATAAAAATATTTGTAAATTTTCTCACATGTTGTAAACAAAACAAAAAAACCAAAAATAAATATAAAAGGAATAACGACACGGGTCCAACACCCATCTTATCATGTCATCGTTCGTGGGTTCTAAGCCCAAATTCTCAAGTATTGTTATATCCATTTCTCAACGATATCAAAATAATTTTTGTTTTATAAATGAATATTATTGGTCGACACGTCTCTTTTATTTACAGAAAAGGATCGATGTCAAAAATTTAAATACCAAATATGAATTATGTCCATCGTTATTTCTTTTGGTAACCCGGACGTAACTCTTCCTTTTAGGAACAAACATCAATATTTTAGACAAGTCTTCTAGTTTTAATGATTGATGTCATTTTTTACGTGTTTTCTGTTTTTAGGGACCGACGTTAACCATCTTAAAAAAAACAAATTGCAAATAAGCTCAAAATGTAATAATATTTTAATCAAATAAAAAAAGTAAAGGTATCCTTTCTCTTGAAAGGATGTTTTAAAGGTGGAGTGTACCTACCCTTAATCATAACTAACCCCGTACCTGAATCTCTAGAACTAGTGTCTAATTTTGAATTTCTAGTTCCCTTAAATTATTAGATGGCGACTCCAACAAAATTTTCATTTTCCCAAATCAAGAAAAATCTTTCTTTTTGTTAAATAAACAAAAAGAATGGAGTCGTCGCCCGATGTTGTGTATCGACACAGGTCATAGGCTCAAGTGAGTTATAAAAGTTGATTTTAATTTAAAAAAAAAACAATGATATTGGATAGACCAAAAAAGAAGTAATTATAATAATTTGGAAAAAAAATTAAAAGAAAAAAATAATACAATCCAATTACCGACCAATTAAATATAAAAGGAACAACACGGATTTTGAAGGACAAGATTGCAAAAGGATTAAATTTTCTTTTAAAAAAATAGCTTTATAAAAAAATTCAAGTCAACTCAGGTTAACATGTCAAACCCGTATCTCCAAATCATGAAATAATGATAAATCAAAAGAAAAGAAAACAAAGACAATTACATAACCTATATATATAAACAATGTCAAAGGATGGTATCAAAAAGGAAAATTAATTATAAAAAAAATATATATCAATATGCATTAACTTTCCAAACTTGCGACTCAAATTATTAAATCGGAAATACTCCACTTAGAAAACCATAAATTCCAAAAACCAACCATCATTACCTTTAAATTCCTTTATTTTTTTGGATGTAACTAATATTCCATTTAACTTCATCCAAATAATTGAAATATGCATGGAATAATTTTTATTTGTGATATTGAATGGATCAAAAATTAATTTCCATTGATATCACAATCATTCACAATAATTCCAAGGAAGAAAACTTCATTACGAAACTTCAAAGTTGCTTAAATTGATGCTTGAGCAAAAACACTAACTCAAACACCCACTATACACTACCAAGTTATTTATTCTTATATATAAAAAATAATGTTTAGGCAGAACAAGCATATTTAAAAATAAAATTTATAAGTTGGGTCATAAACTCAACTCGATCAAATAAGTTAATTTTATTATAATTGAATGTTTTTTTAAGCAATGATATTGAATAGACCAAAAAAAAAGTAAGTTTGATAATTTGGCAACAAAAAAAACCTTGTTTCAAAAGGGAGAAAATAATGTAGGTCAATTCCCAACATTTAAATCCAGAAGGACGCAACAACATTTTAAAAGACAACACTCCAAAAAAATTAATGTCGTATTCATTATTTATTAAAAAATATAACTACATAAAACAAATACAGAGTAATTTCAGTCGGTTTGGAACAATATCCATTAAGTTTTGATAAAATTATAACCCGTATATACAATTTATGCAAGCACACCACCTCCCTCACCTCAGCCATTACCTACATCAGGCACCATATCTCCAACGCCAAAATCTCCTTGTTCATCTCTCTCTCTCTCTCTCTCTCTCTCTCTTTTTCTTTACGTTGTAAGTGGGTTTTTGTCTCTTTTTCTTAAATTTCATGATTTAACGTAATATTTGCATGGATATTGACGAGGTTATTCTATAAGAAAAAACAAATAAATTAGGTTCCTCTTACTGTTTTTAGATGCATATGGCCATTAGCCGTGTAGGCTTTGGTTTCTTCTTAATGATTGGATTCAATCTTGCTGAATTTCGCTTCTGGATCCTGTTTGGCTGCTGAATGGTGTGCTTTGATCCGTGAGATGGGTGAGATCACTCCATAATTCATGAAAGTGGCAAAACTATATTTAGTTATTATTTAATATTGCGGTAGTAGTTATTTTTAATATTTTAGGGTATTCTTGGCCGAATAAAATTACACACTTTCATGATTTTAGTTGTATTTTATATGGTTTTAAAGTTTGAACACGAGATGCTAGGAAAGACCTTCCAAAATAACTTCTTCTTCTTTTTTGTATCAATTCATCAAATTGTAAAGGTTGTCTTAGTGTTGCATCATCGTTTACTCTTGGTGCTTTGATGTCAATAGTTTAGTCTTGGTTTCAAGAGTCTTTTGCATAAACTATGAATGTTTTTTTTTTTAAAGAATAGAAAAGAAAAGAAGATAAGAACTAATATATCCAAATATTGAAACTTAAAAGACAGAGATGCTTATTAAATTTCCGTTTTTCGCACAAGGAACATTCAAATCGGTGGCATATTCACATCACATTAATCTTGAATTTTTCAGTTTGAAACAATAGAAAAGCCAATGTTTTAATTAGATTTTACGTGTTTTAATAACTAATTAGGTTTAGGTGAAGTTAAAACTAGTAATATAAAGTTTAAAAGCCGTGATTTTAATAAGATTTTACGTGTTTTAATAACTAATTAGGTTTAGGTGAAGTTAAAATTAGTAATATAAAGTTTTTTCTTATGATTTAGTTACGGAATTTGATTAGGATATTGTTTTTAATATGAAATTCTTAGTTATCCAACACAACAAGGAGGCATTCCGAAACATCGTCAACCTAACTCCTCTAGTCTTAATCGGTTGGTACCATTTCTATACACTTGGGCCTTATAAACAACGTATCAATAGTCCTGGCCTTTGTTTGCATTGGGCCACTTATGTTTCAGCCCATAATATATAATCCAACACTCCACTAGCTCACTCCATCGCTCACTAGAAGTAAAACTTCTTTACCGACAAATTTTATGGTTCTAAAATTATTAGTAGTGATTTTCTTGGTTCTTTTCTTGAACTTGTTTAAAAAAATAAATAAATACAAATATGAAAGAAATTTTATTAATTTTAATGGGATATTGAATTTATTTTCTCTTTTTCTTGTATCTGTCTTCTTTTTTTAAAATAAATCTCATAAAATATCTAAAAGTGTACACAAATTACAAGCGCCTCCCCTACCTCTATTATTTTATTAATTCTTCTTATTTTAGCCTTTTTTTGTGACTTGTCGTTTATAATGGAACTCTGTCCGTAGGCTAATTTTTCTTTCTAATATATATATATATATAAAAATAGTACGCAGAGATTTCGCAGTCTATAGTAAACGACATGTAGTTAGCTTTAAACTATTTAATCCATTCATACTCGGATCCTAAACCACAAACCAAATAACAGGGTTGGATTTGTTCGGTCTTGCAAGGTAATTAATCAATCTCTCTGCTCTTTTGCGATGTTGCTTAAACCCTAGACTATACACAGAATTTAATCATGGGTATTATAATTATGAATATAGGGGTTTGATTTTTAAAGCATGGGGAATTTTGTGCCCCTTGTGGTAGAGAGTTCGGGAGTGAGACTGAGAGTTAGTATCATGGGAGGTTATAATTCACCTTAGAAGAAAATTATGCTCTTGAAGTTTCAATTGATGAATCTCTCTGTAATGACATCTTCTTCATTTGTTCATGTTTATGCTACTGGGGAGATGATAAATACTAAGTCTATATGGTTGTGTTAATCTTCTTCTCTTGTTCGTTGTTGGCAGTCGTGAGTGGTGGTTAAGAGCATCCAATTATGGCGACAGTGAGTTCGGAATCTCTCCCAGAAACTCAGCCATCTGCCAATTCCACTGATTCTGATACTGCCCCTAAACCTCAAGTCATTTACCGCTGTAAAAGATGTAGAAGAATTGTTGCATCGGAGGAGAATATTGTCCCCCATGAACGGGGAAAGGGACAACAAAGCTTTAAATGGAACAAGAAAAGTGTTGACTCCAGCAAAAATCAAGAGCCACCCGAATGCTCTTCTATATTCGTAGAGCCCATGAAGTGGATGCTAACAGGCAAGTATACACTACAAATATCTGTCCTTTTTCTATTTTGCATCAATGTACATGTGCCTTTTAAAAATGCTAACTCGGATCCTGAAATTGCCAGTACAAGAAGGTTTTGTGGGGGAGAAACTTCAGTGCATGGGCTGCAAAGCGCGCTTGGGTTCCTTCAATTGGGCAGGCATGCAATGCAACTGTGGAACTTGGATCAATCCTGCTTTTCTGCTTCACAAAAATAAATTAGATGAATGCCATATATGAGCAAGAGCTGTTATGGTTAAAGGAGTAAATTCTAGCAACCATCAAAGGTAGAGGTTGCACTTACGCTGTGCTTGGATGCCCAGAGAGAGACTTGCTTTATTAAATGCTTGCTACTTGTAGAAATGTACTAGAAATGGTGGTTCTAAATTTTAAATCTAGTATTTTCTTTGTGGATGTACTTTCGGCATAAATGCTGTTCACATGCATGTAGGGCTGAGGAAAAACTGGAGCAAGTGTTAGCCTGCATCCCTTCTTGGATGGTGATCCTTTTTCTCCGACTAGATTACATCGATTTAACAAATAAGAGAACAGAAACTAGAGTAAACAAAGATGAAATTAGTTGATCGGAAGGCAGTTGCGGGGTTATGAGCTAGCCTAACTGATTTTAATATTTAGTAATTCGATTCTTTTTTGTCAATGTTACTAGCTAATCCCTTGCTGTTTAAGTTTCTGGGCAAGATGTGGAGAGGGGTTTGAGTAAACACTGCATGATGTTCTGCTTGGCTTGGAGCAATAAGTTTGCTTGAAATGGCTTTTATGCATGATCTTTACAGTCATTAAATCTTCGCTATCTCAAGTTGCTAGCTTACTTATCTAATTTAGCTTGACATATCCATTGTAGTGTGGTTTGAGTCATTCGGGTATAAACTCTGTAAACTGGACTTCAAATTTCGAAGTGCCATCTACTGGTTGGCCAGAAAATCCAGTTGTAATCAATCTTCTTAATCAACATTCGACCAAACTTTTTTCAATCAGGTCCTTGCTTTCTCTCTTTTATGTAATGTTTATAATGTAACAAGTCACCATAACTGTAACCTTTATTATATTGAAAATTACACAATTAAGCGCAGGAATGTAACTGGCATTTATATTATATTGCAATTTTGGTATTATTATTATTATTATTATTATCAAATCCTTGATGAGCAAATTAATGCTAGATGGAGAAAGGAAACATGACAAAGCAACATGAGAATGCAAAGCTACTACTGCATTTAAAATTTAAAGCATGTAGAAATATTGCGCGCGGCTGGATTGCCTGATCTTAATCGGCAGAACTCTTGATGTAAATCACTGACCAACACCAAATGCCTCAACTGGGAAAGTTTTGGTGATACCAGCGAGGCTCTTGAAGTGAATTTTTCCAGTTGGTGGGTCTTCAACGATAATCTGGCTAACTGGAGGCCAGAGCATGAGCTCCTTAGCCTTCACTCCTTTGAGTTTCTTGATGTTCTTTGTGCTGACATAACCAGTTATTTCAGTGTCGTAGCTTACGAGCTTGCTGATCATCTTGAAGTTGTGCTCGACCTTCTTCTTCTGCAGAATCCACATGTATCCAGTGCCCTTAACAAAACCAACTTCAACAACATCTGCAAGAGGGAGAAGTCCCACAGGAAGTCCGAATTCCTCAAGAAGGGAAGCTGCCATTTTGAGCCCCTCTTCATGGCCCGTTTTCACTATTGCTCCTTCCTTCTCGGCCATGGCTGCTGAATTTCCTGGCTTCACTGGTTATAACTAAGAGCTCACTCTGGGCTAATTTTGACTTATAGAACTTAGGTTTAGGTGGTCTGTTTTTATACGCGCGCGCGCGCCAAATTATGGCATCAATTGGACAAACTCAATGGAGAAAACAAAGAAACTACTCTTGTATTAACCACCAAAACTGGATCGTTTCAAATGGATGTTCTGTGTCTTGTTTAAATGCTTCAACTGCAGCTATTTTAACATGTTTTATTTGGCGATATTGATCTGGACAGCGGAAAAACAAAAATCATTTTCATATGCAATCTCTATATCATCGCCAGCTTCTCTCTTCAATGAAAGGTGTTTCCGTGGCTTTTCGCTGCGCTTCTTAACGTTTAACCATTTTCAAGAACAGGTTCCAAAAACCACCTGTGTAGCACGTACAGAGGCCTCTCCTCTATTTTCTTCTTGTCTGTGTATGGGTATAGGTCCATGTTAAACAATGTCATCCTACTCTAGCAATGACAAATAATTTTTTAATTACTCTTGTATTTTTTTTCTTAATTACTCTTCTTATCGGTTCAATTACATTTCAATCTTTTTAATTAGGATTTCAGAATAGAGCTCACAGAAGTTCACTCCTCATTCGAGAGAGTGAGCCCTCAAATTTATTGTCTATTGGGAGCTTGGGAAACATAAACTAAAGTTGTCTGTCAAGCCTTAAAATGCCATTCTTTGCAATACAAATACTTATAGGATTACTTATTGAATTGAAATAAACAAAAATATTTCAGATTATAAAGAATACAAAAAACGCAACAACAAAAAGCAAATGTTCATGTGTAAAATATTTTACTTTCTCAGTGTATATTCAAGTTAATTAAATTATTAATTGTTCTTGATGTTTTAAATAAATATTACAAATTATATGACACCATTTAAAAGTTTTATAAAAAGGACTTTAATTGAAAACAATAAAAATCCAAATGATGCACAAGCAACTCTTGTGCTGCCATATTGTTTTTTTAACGATTCATCAAAATGTGTTGGTTTAAAATTAAATAATTAATTGTTTTTACCTTTTACTTGATCTTATGTATTATTGAAAAATATGTAATGTACATTTTAAATTAAGACTTAAAAATTAGCTTTTGATTGATTAAATATAAAAAATTAATAAACATGTTGTAAACAATTTTGCAATTTTGCTTCACATATTTTGGTTAAAAACTCTTCTCTTAGTTTCTAGGTTTTTGTTTCAAGGATTTCTTAATTTTTTGTTTTATTTTTTTTATAAGCATGGAAAAAATCCATTTCGTATTGTTAATTGTTAAGTAGTACTTGTTTGTATCATATAAATATGATAAGTGCACAGATACTATACCATCGGATAATTATATTGTAATAAGCGACTGTTTGGTATTGTTATATTTTTGAACGCAATAAATTTCAGTAATAAAAAATAATGTTTGGTTAATATATGTTTTGCTTTGGAATTTAAACATTTTCACTTTAGAAAGAAACCTTTTTGCTTTTGAAATAAAACAAATAATCCTTATTTTTAATTAAAAGCACAACTACTTGCTATGTAATCTATTTCTTAATTAAATAATTTTTTTCATTAATTTATTTATAAATTACACATATTATTACAACAAAACCTGAAAGAGGTGATGATTTCAATAAGAACTAGTTATCCTTTCAATAAGAACTAACTTAAAAATAAATGGAATGACATAGAAAAGAACCGAAGAATTTGAAAAAAATTAATGTTCAAAACTAGTGTAAGATAGAATAGTAAACTAGAAACTATTAGTGCTAGTGATAGGTGGAGGAAGAAAAACACCTAGATTAGTTATTGATAACTTGTTTATTTGAATTCATCTTTGTCTTATCTTGGTTTTTAAACTATTTAGCATGGTCCATGTGGTTTTTACATTTGATGTTTTCTATTTCTCTTATATTGAAATTCAAAGGGTCCATAATGCTAAGATATATTGACATCAAACCATCCCTTTATAATAAATTTAATAAAATATTTATTAATGTTATAATGACTGGACATTATACTTGGACTTTATTTTCTGGAATGTTTTTTTATTATAATGTTGTGAATCAAGGCACTGGAGATGTTAATGGTGATTGGGAAAAAAATTTAAAGAAAGGAAGTGATAATTCAGAAGAGGATATTATTCTTAACTATACATATTATGTTTGTAACTTAGCTAGTGGAGTTAATATGGGAAACAACAATACTATAAATAGCAGTGAAAAGACAAAAAAGCAAGAGAAGAAAATATAATGAGCAAAATAGAAACAAAAGTAAATAACCTTCCGGATTCAGAGCTCAATTGCTTTCATGTTGGGATCAACTATTTGATTGTGTTTCAACTAAGAATAAAAGTAGAAATAAAATAGGATGGAACACTAGTGAGGTGATGACAAATATGCATTTCATACTTAGAATTATTTTTTGGTAATGATTTATATTGTTTTGCTACTAAGTATTTGTCTATGAGAAATAAAAAGAGATGTAAGTGTTACTTGAAAATATTGATGGGAAATATCAATAACTTCAAAAAATATACTAGCAAAGTCCAAAGCACTAGATCAAAAGGTTTATATTGTTTTAATGATTATAGTTATTGTTGTGTCCTAAACAATTATCTCATAGTTTATTTTTTTTTATTTTTTTTTTACTTTAACTTACCTTAATAGCAGGATGTTATGAAAGTTTTGTTGTGGTGCCTAGTGATATACATGTTTAGATTAACAAGACAATGACAAATCAATTTATATAATATACCTATATATATGTACAAATCACAAGTACATATTGTAGTGGTATCAATGATATTACATAATTATATTAGGAGGAAGTCACAATAAAATATTGTATTTATAGAATATGATTGCAATCTAAATTTTATTTTTCATGATTTTTTAGCTAATATTATTTCACTTTTTCAAAACCAAGGCAACTAGAAGCCTTCTCAAATAAATTAAGTCCGCGATGAGATAACAAATAGTTTAATGAGATGATTAAAGAACAACAATAATATAACATTTTTATTTTTTATGTATAACAACAAAAACACACACAAATTATACTTACAAATTAAAAATTCATACATGTCTTTCTTGGTAATGTTATTACCAAAATCACTTACAAAAACTACTTAACCAAATATATATAAATTATTTTTTGAACAATAACAATTTTAACCATATTTTTAAGTATACACATATTTTATTATATCAATCACAATAACAATAACAAGTGATTTTATAAAATCTATTTTTACGGATCTCAATCACATAACCCACCACTTTCTCAATCACTCCCTTGATATATTAGATAAGATGTTATTTAAAGTTTTGTTTCTTAAATATATTATACCAAATTTAAATTTTTAGTTTCAAATAAATTGCCAACAAATGATAGGATTTATGTATTCTTTGTTAAGATTGAAAGGTCTATTCGATATTATAATAGTGGTTATGGTTCAAAACGTTTTTCACTCGTAAATACATTAAAATAATTTTTATTTTTTAAATTATTTTTGAGATTAATATATTAAAACATAAAAAAATTAACAAAAAAAATTTAATTTTATAAAAATATAGTTTCAACCGTATTCCCCAGCACAGTATCATTAACTTGAAACATCGCATCTCAACTCCAAACCTTCGAGTACATAATAGGATTGGCCACAGTTTTAATTCTCAATCAATTGCTAACAATTCCAAATCATTTGAAATTTTCTTAATTACATCCGTTAAGAAACTTTTAAAATTGTTGGAAAATAAAATTTAGTCTCGATTGTTTCCAAAAACATTTTCTATCATCAAATTAAAATAAAAACAGATGACATAATCTTATTGCCACTGGAACTTTAATCAATGCTTTCACGAGGACCGTTGTTAAAAAAAAAAAAAACCATCTATTGTCTTTTTTAAATAAATTTCCACTTACTTATCATTTCGAATATAATATTTTAGAGTGGAACTCTGTTTCTCTCCACCAGAACCTCGATGACGTTAATTGCATTACGCCATATGATAGTATATCCATAGACGTGGGACTATGGAAATTGAATATCTATAAGCCGTGCTTATTTATGTCCAAGTTGCTTTTAGGATAATTATATTTTTAATTTTTTTTCTTCTTTTCCTTGTAAATAGTTAAATTTTTAATCTTAAAAATAAACATGCATGAAACGCCAAATAAAGAAATATGAAAAAAGTTTCTGATGTCAATGTGCTAACCCACAAGATATTTTCAATTATTGTTGGAAAAGTACTGATACCAAATCCAATTAATATATGAATATAAAGTTGAATGAAATATTGAGAATTACTCACAGTAATTATAAGAAACTAGTTATATCATTCTGCCACTGGTCAGATAAAAAAAATATGAAGAAAAAATAATGTTAAAAAATAAGCATATTAATAGAAAGTAAAAAATCAATATCCAATGAGAAAAAATAATGTCCAAAAAAAAAACAATGCAAACCCATATTAACATGTAAAATCCATTGCACAAGCTTCATACTAAAAAAACTATAAAAATAAATTCTTTATAAATTAAATATTGAATGATAAAAACAAAAAAAAAGTCAACCATGAAAAAGGATATAAAAGAAAAAACAATAACTAAAAGTTAAAAAAAGATACAATTTTACTTGGATTAACCCGCTACACCTACGAGTTAGATCATGAGATTAAGATAACCTTATAAAAACAAAAACAAAAAAAAACAAAAAAAACTTATTCTTTTTTTTTTAAAATCAACATTGAGTAGTGAGATCGAAAAAAAAAGCAAAAAAAAATTGATTTGAACTTGTGCTCTAAGTCATTTGATTCAAAATACCAGACCTAGAAAAATCAAAAATACAAATCTCAATAAATTAAATGTTAAATGATGAAAATAAAAAATAAAATCAGTTACAAAAAATTATTCAAAAAAAATTATAATTAAAAAAATAAGAATCAAATTTGAAAAAAAATAGAGGATGAATAATTTTGAATTAAAAGGCTAAATTGAAAAGATAAATCAATTTTAAAAAAGAACTAAGCAAGAAACAACTAAAGATAATGAGGATCAAATCTTAAAAAAAATAATCTTGATTAAAGGATGAAATTAAAAATAATTGAAAGTTTACAAAAGAGATAAGAAACAAATGGGGAAAAAAAGAAATTAGGATCAAATTTGAAAAATCTCAAAACAAAAATCATAGATTGGAGGATATAATTGAAAAAAAATGACAAAAAACCAAGGATAAAAATTAAACAATTAAAAGAATGAGGACTAATACTTAAATATTCCTAATAAGAGGATTGCTTTGAAATTTTACATGCCAAGTGCGGATCTCGATGGGGAAAATTAAGAGAGAATAGGGAAAGAAAAAGATAGCTCTAGCGATAATTTTTCTATCAAAAGCCAGCACACACTAGTTGATGAGGAAGAGGATGCAATGAGAATTTATCTAAGAAGAGGGGATCCTATGACTAAAGTTATGCGCTAAGTAAAACTAAGTTTTTTCTCGGATAATTTTAAAAATATAACTTGTGCACCAACTAAAAATAAATATTTTTTAGGATAATTTTAAAGATGTAATTCTAATATTAAATACAATCCAAAAAAAAAAACTGTACTTGATGTTCTAAAATGTCAATGATGAAAACTAACATCCCTGACCACAAGAGTAACTCCTAAAAATCTTAAAGTTTGAATTAATAAACAACTTTAAGGTATTGTTTAGTTGTTATTTTGAAATAGAAAAGATAGAAACAATATATATATGTTTTTTATTTTAAAAGTGTATAAATTTATTTTTTTTGTTTTTATTTTTTGTATTTCAATCAAACAAGTTTTTATCACTTTCATATAAATATATTCATTATGTTATGAAAACACTAACCAAATACAGCCTAAAAAATAACTGTAAGTTAAAAAATGTTGGAAAAATAATCCCAAATCTAATAAATACATGACTATAAAATATATAAAAAAAAATTAAGAATGGAACACCCATGTCATAAAGGTGTTTTTTTCAGACGAAACCAAAACCCACCCATTTTAAATTCTAGATATGTTAAGAATGATATGAACAACTTTTATGACCACTTTTGCTTTTCTCAATCCATTTTTGGTTCTTTAGGAGTTGATCTAATTAGAGCTTACTAAAGTCTTGAGGGAAAAAGTTATCTTGATTAACTTTTGGGATCTAGCATCGTTAATTATGTTCTCCAATATGATAAATTGGGATTTCTTTTTCGAGTTCCTTAATTTTCATAGTACATATGGGGCATGATAATTATTTATTTAGGAAAATAAAACAAGAAGAAAAGCTTATAATTAGAGCAAAGCTTGCACTTAAATAAAATTCGAGTGATGGATTAGAGTTGACCGTTGAGCTAGGGGTAAACTTTTTATGGGATATCTGTCCTCTTCGGCTGATCATAAAATAAATGGAAGGATACATGCCTAGAAGCTGCAATGAGTGATAATTTTAACGGACAGGAGAGTTTAAATACACTTCTGGTTGGATATATACGAGTGATAATTTTCAGGTTGCTATTATTTTTTCCTATCCACGATAACCTCATCAGTTCTTAGGATGGAAAAAGGAAATTTTCTCTCTATATAATTATCACCTGCAAAAGGAAAATGGATTAGAGCTACCACTTTATGACAAAAAATAAAATAAAATAAAGCAAACCTTGCTAATGAAGCACAATTAAGTAATTGATTAGAGCTGACCTAAGACTTCAAGACACTACGGTTGGGTGGTTTCAAAGAAATTGCAGTAGGTGACGGATGAGTGCTGAGTTAGTTTATGACTGCAATACTTTAATATTACGACATTAAAACTTTTGTGTCTCTCCAAATAATATTTGTCAACTGAAAAGAAAAATGGTTCGTTCTGAGACAGACTTGGCCTCGAATCGTGATCCAGAGACGGCATCGGTTTGATAACAATATCCAACGAGGTCATTTTCAAGGAACTTGCCCACCATTTGCACCATCTTCAATGCTCTTTCGTCAACCATTGTTAATTAACTTAAGAGATGATCAGTTAATTTTTGAGCTGTTAAGCTTGCTTTTCTAGATCTTAATTGGACCTATAATTAAGGTGTTAATTAACAAACTAAATCATACACTCATTTAGCCTTACCCAACTATTTGGGTAAGCCAACTTCGGTTGGTTAACGTTTATATTGCAATATAGATAGGTAGGGTCATTGATGCGCTGGAATTCGGCCATGTTCCAGCATACTTCTTTTTTATGCACACCCATTTTATACCCTACGCGGTCGCTTTGACAAAAAGATTCATGGATTCCAAGTAAAAACTTGAATGATATATAGTTAATTGATTAATTAAACGATATGATATTCCTCATGGAGGTTCCATTGCCAACAAGAAACTAATTTGGATTACTTCATTAACAAGATGTGTATATATGTGTAGGAACTTTGATCTGAAATTCGTGTCAAAATGAATTTGATCTATACTTAAAAGGAACCTCAAACGTGTGAAAGATATGAAAGTAATATATTCTTGAATATTTCTTGTATCTTTGTTTGGCCTTAGCAAATTGTAAAAGCCATCGATGGAGCTGCATCCTGACTCCTAAGCAGCTGCTATGCACTTTCTGCCGAATCTTTGTTCAAATTTTGTCGCTTAGAAGCAACTTGAAGAAAAGAAAAAAAGAAAAGGTCTGTGGGGGACTTCGTATATTTTATTCTTTCTTATCCGTCTTCTAGTTCTATGCCTTGTATTAACTCCCAAGAAGAAACGAGTAAAATGAAACGTAAGCTGCTTCCTGCGCTCTATATATACACCTAATTCTCAAGTCATTCTTCATATCCTCATACATACAGTTCAACATTTAAAAACAACCAGAGCTCCTAGCTTATAAGATTTCTATTAAGCTCCCAAGATGACTGTAAGAAGTCTTTCTCAAGCTTTATATCTCCTTCTCTTAGCACTTGCATGATGCGCTCATAACTTTTTTAATTTCTACATGAAAAATGTTCTATAATGTTCTTGTTATGCGTCATTAATTTGCTACCTAGCTAACGGCTGTGTTCAGGTTTTGTAGTCCAGCCATTATAAACGTGTTCTTGCATCGAATAATTATTAGTATCACACAACCATAATTAAGCTAAGCTTGCTAAGAGTACTATTTACAATTAATATTCTAGCTAGCTCATCTCTAAAATCAAAATTAAATTCTAGCTAGCATACAATATCATTAAAAGGGTTAACTATAACTCGTGTGTGCGTGTATCCATCTAGTATAGTATTTACTTCATTAAACTATATATATTCTCGTTCTAGTTCTTGTCAATTAGAAGCTGTGTTGATTCTGTAGCCAAGAAATTATTGATGTTAATTAGCATTAGAATCATATGCATGCTTACCAAAATAAACCCTTTGTTGTAATGTTTCAGATCACAGAGATGGAAGTCTATATGGATTGTGCTGGCTGCGAGAACAAGATAAGGAAGGCTATTCAAAAACTAGATGGTACGGCGCATTATATGTTACTTTCATTTCAAATATTTATATTTTTTTTCTCGTGTTTGTGTACGTACTGATGGTTAAACATCATTTTCGTTTTTTATCACAGGAGTGGATGATATCGATATAGACATGTATATGCAGAAAGTAACGGTTATGGGATGGGCAGACCAGAGAAAAGTTCTTAAAGCAGTGAGGAAGACAGGAAGAAGAGCTGAGCTATGGCCATACCCATACAATCCTGAATCCTACAACTTCAACCAACAGAACTATTATCACCAGCAGCATGAAAAAGAAATAGTTACTTACTATGCAAACAAGCCTACCCCTTCATACAACTACGACAAGCATGGCTACAATGAACAAGAGTTTGGTTACTATCAAAAGCCAGCTTATGCCACCATTGTTGATGAAGAAGCTAGTGCCATCTTCAGTGATGAAAATCCTCATGCCTGCTCCATCATGTAATGGGGTGACTTAAGCAGTATCTCTGGATTTTCTTTTCATCATTTTTGTATATAAGATGTATTTTGGCCGAGTTGACTGAAATTTTATGATATAAGCAAAGGTCGTTTGTAAATATATATTTGTAATTTAAAGGTCTTTGGGTTGGGCTTACAGTACTGTGGCCCTTTTTGGGTTTTTTGCGCTCCAAGAGGCTTTCGAGCAGGCTCTGATTATTTTTTCCCTATTGCTTACTGACTGAAAATACGAACTTCGTCGTCTCGTTGGTGGTACATGAGAAACTCTGAAAACCATTTTTCAAGTGTACATTTAAAATTAGAGTAGTAATGCTATGCACAATTAAGTCATGAAAAACCTTAAATAAAAATTTAATTTTTCATGGTTGTGTAGAATGCTATTTAAGGGCATGTTGGGATGGTGGTTGCTTTTAAAAATATTTTTTATTAAAAAATATATCAAGATAATTTTATTTTTATTTTTAAAATATATATTTAATGATAACATATAAAAAAAATCAAAAAAATAAATTTAGCCAACTTATATTAGATTGCAATCTCAAACATGGCTAAGTCCTTGTATCATTACTCATAAATCAATGTTGGGATTTATTTTTTTCTCATAAGATCTCTTTCAAATTTTGCTCTAGTTTATTCTATTTAATCTTTCAATCCAGCTTTACATAGTAATTATCATCATATTATTTGCATTTCTTCTTATTAATGCAATATAAATAAATGGAATAAATGGAAAATAATTGTTCTAAAAAGAAAAAAATAAAAAATCTCAAATCAATCTCTCTCTCACTCATAAAAACTCAATTATTACAAACTTGTGATTGAATATTTACATATTATGATATGATATGGTAAGTATCTTTACACCAATTTTAAATATTTTTTTAAATCCAAATTTTATTTTATTTTTTTTCATGAAGAAGACGAAGTAGTTGTTGAAGATTCAACATATTCAAGCATATGCTTCTTTCCTCTTCCAGTTGAGATACGGATAGCGACCAATATCAAAACTCCTACTTCCTTTTATATATTCCTTCCTAGTTGTTATAATTCAGAATCAATTTGTATTAGTATGTTAGAATCCATTCCTAATAATAGGGATTTATTTATAAAGTTAAAAAATGACATAGTTAGTATGATTCTCATGTAAATAAAATTATTGCTACTACTATATAGAGAGAGAGAGAGGCAAGCATTGTAACAAATAAATTAATTAAAAATAAGGAATAAAGAAAACTAAATTTATCATGGTATCAGAGCCTAGTATCCCTTAAACACTATCGAATCCCTTCTTTCAAAGCTCTTCCTTCCTTTGTCTCTTAAAACCTTTTATTTTTTTTTATCTCCTTCCACCCTTCTTGATACCATATTCTTGATACCTTCCTCTGTTTCGTAGTCTTTCTCTCATTCTTGAATCTTGCATTATGATGAATAACAAAACAGAAATAACACCTATTATTCAAGTTCAAACCAAAAACCCTGGATTCACAACCAATGTTATTCTTACTAAAGTTAACTATGATGTATGGTCTCAGATTATAGAGATGTAAATTTCATGAAGGGAGAAGCTTGAATATATTATGGGCAAAACACAACCCCTTCAATATACTGATACCTCTTATGCAAAATGGTATGCTGAAAATCAAAAAGTTAAGGGATAGCTGTTAACTTATATGTCACCAAATATTATGAAACAATACATCCGACTATGCATTGCATGTGAAATCTAGAATGTTTTATCCAAAGCTTTTTACAATAGAGCAGATGAATTACAACTTTTCTTGCTAAATCAAAAGGCCTTCTCCTTGAAACAAATAAGGCACCATTATCAATATACTATGGTGTTCTTATGAAAATCTTCCAAGAACTTGATCATCGTGATAGAACTGTAATGAAAGATCCTAATGATGAATTATAGAAAATTTGTTGAAAGATTATGGGTACATATTTTCTTGAATAGATTAAATGTTGAATTTGAACAAATTCAAGGATAGATTCTTAGAAAAGATTTAATATTGGATCCTAAAAAAGCTTTATACATACGTATGAGATGCTATTCATAAAATCATTCTAAACAGCAAAGCTAATCATGTTGAATCATCTGCGATGATGACATGACTAGCCAAGCCTAGAACATATTGATCAACTAGTAAAAGTCCTATTAGTCGGGCATCAAGACCTTATAATAATAGCTATAAGATGGGAAATGCCAAATTAGAATACATTTGCACTCATTATGGTGAAACTAGACACACGAAGCTAAAATGTTATGAACTAATTGGATATCTAGAATAGGGGGATCATGACAAAACACTATGTAAATGAAACAAAAAATCAAACACTCAAGCCTTAATTGTTGTAGCAAAACACACCACTGCATACACACCTCAGATAACTTAGCTTTAGTCACAACATCATGCATAGTAGCAGAACTTACATCCATCGTCACACTTAAGGACAATTCAACATTAATCACAACATTTGATAAGGTCTTTCACACTTCCACTCTAAGGAATAATAATGAATGGATAATTGATTCTAAAGCTATTAATCAAATGGCCTTTGACAATCTATGCCTTCAATCTTTGAAACCTTCTAAACAATATATTATATCCACAGTAAATGGTACACCTTTTCATGTTATTGAAGAAGGTTCTGTCTTCCTCACTGAATAATTAAACCTTGATTTTGTATTGGTTATCCTAACTCTTAATCATAATTTATTATCAGTGGATCAAATAACCTTTACTTTATTATGTATTGTGATTTTTTGGCCTAACTTTTATGTTTTTAAGGACATTCAAACTCAAAATAAAATTGGTTATGGTACTAGATGAGGGAAACTCTATTATCTAGATTTAACGTCAGCAAGCTCTCATCAATTGGCTCAAGCATTCTCTATGAATAAATCTGCAAACTCTAAGGTTTAGTTATAACATGAATGTCTAGGTCACTCATCATTTAGATACTTAAATAAATTTTTTTTGAAACTCTTCACTAAACTATTGATTAGTACTCAAAAGTGCATTTTTATCATGGTTTTATATCATCATTTTGCACTTGAAGTATCAATAACTCCTTAACTAAAGTACGTTTTATAATAATCTATCTAATAATATAAGATACCTTTAATTTATGGTAAATATCCATTTTAAATGCAGGCCTATCACATAAATGAAAGAATTGATTGATGACTTTAAGAACTTTAATTGCAAAGGCAAAGAAATGATCAAACTTAGAAAAGAGATGTCGGTGTAATCTAAACCTGAACACTGTTCGGTAATTGGATCATATCTAGAGTTATAGATTTTAAATTTAGGTCTACTTTATATGGATGGAAAGGTAAGACATGGGCCTACAACTTTCATTGAGCTCAAGATCTAAAAAGGTCATTTTCAAGTCTAAATTATTGCAATAATAAAGAAGCCTGAATCTGTCCTCCAACCCCAGCATTGTTCAGTATTTTGGCTATATCTGGAGTTCTAAAAGTCAAAATGAGCTGAATTGTTTACATAAGAAAGCTGAGACAATTTCCTAGAACTTTCATGATTTCAAGTGGCTCTAATTTTGATGTCATCAATGACGTTTTGGGCAAACAAGAGAAGATAAGGATTGTCACCAAGTAAAAGGTTGACCATCTACTCATGAATTAGTCATCAAATCAATAGTTTTTAATTTTGGCCTATAAAAGGAGGTATTTTCCATGCATTTAGGCATCTTGGTGTCCAGATCAAGATCATGCTCTTACTTTCTCTCTTTGTATTTTTTATAATGTTTATGCTATGCTTCCATTAATATTATGTTTATGCCTTTCATTTCCTTTCCTTTACTTAGTTAACTTTTATGTTCTTATTTTGTTTATCTATTTTTCTTTCTTTCATTATGTCTAGCTAAGTTAATTATGTCAAGGTGAAAAGGTTACACTAATGGTGTAAGAATAAGTATAATGTGAACTTAATATAGACTTTAATGTTTGATACTAACATGTTTTATATTTGTTATCTTGTTCATTTTTTAATACTTTGTTTGTTAAATGACTAATTTTGATTTATGTTGTATAACACTTGGTACAACAAATGCTTGGCAGTTTCATGGCCCATACTATATGGTATAACCGACACTTGAGCTATAAAAGGAACTTGATTTGTTGTTAATATAAGTTATAATCATGAATGCTTGACGAGATTTACAAGTATTAGCATTAATCGAATAAGATGACTAATGTAATCATGTTAATAATTTATAATCTGATTGGAACCTACTTTATGTGTGGTTTCCAATTGAATAATAAGAGTTTATATTATACTTGTTTGACATACCATTAGTGGAATCTCTAACCTTGATATTTGTTATTATCATTGTTTAATCTTTACATTAATATTTCATCTCAAAGTTCTCATCTTTTTCTTCTTCTTCTTCTTCTCCTTCTTTTTCTTTACTACTACTACTACTACTAGTATTATTATTATTATTATTATTATTGTTGTTGTTGTTGTTATTGTTGTTGTTTATAATTTGTACAATTAACCTCCATGTGGTTCGACCCTAGTCTTGCCTGGTTATTTATTAATTTGACACTCCTACACTTGGGAGAAGACATCAATCTTTTCGTCGTGTCAACTATCTACCTCAGAATTTAAATGTGATGTATATGAATTAGATAAAAGGCATCAGGTTCCATTTCAAATAAGTATGAATAAAAGTCTAGCACCTTTTATGGTCATCCATTTGAATGTTTGGGATCCAACAAATACCTTATCTTTTAGTGATAAATGGTGTTTTATTTCCTTTATTGATGATCACACCTATGTAACTTAAATTTGCTAAATGAAATCCAAGAGGAAAGTTAGTTCATTCTTCAAACAATTTCACAAAATGATAGCCACACAATATCACTCTACAATATAGGTTTTATATAGTGACAATGGTGGAGAATTTATCAATCAAGAATTGAAACAATATATAGTTAGCCATGGGATTACTTATTAAATTACCTACCCTTATACCTCTTAGCAAAATAAGGTTATAGAACGTAAGAACCACTACCTTCTTGAAATTGTTTGGGCTTATTTGCTTAAAGATCATATACTAATTAGATACTAGGGTGAAAATATTACAGCAGGAACATATCTCATTAGTCGATTACCATTAGGTACCTTACATTTTCAGACTCCGTTAAATATTCTTTATGAAGCCATAAAGTCATCTGCTATACTAAATTTACCACCAAAAGTATTTAGATGTACAACATTTATTCATCTTCACAAACCACTAAGGAATAAGCTGGAATCTCGAGCCTTTAAATGTATCTTTGTTGGTTATGCTCAACATAAAAAAGGTTACTGCTATCACAAATTATATGTCACTCTTGATATCATATTTCATAAAGAAAAAATGTATTACTCTGCTCCTAAAATCTTATATCAAGAGGACAACTAAAGCAACTTGCAGCTTCCAAAGACAACTTATATCACTTGAATATTACAAGTGAAAAGTATTACAATGATATATATTCACATGCTTCATGAGATACAAATAGTCAAGAGGTAATACAATTGAAACTGCAACAAACTACTTACAATAATAAAGACCAGATAGAAGTAAGGCAACTAGAACATTAGTCATCAGTTTCCCCTATTCATAATGTTCCAACAGATCAATTGCTTTTTGAGTTCGAATCTATGTCTAAACCTTAGGTAAGTTCTGAAGCTCAACTTAAAATTTTACCCCATAGAACTACAAGAGGAAAACCCAGAATTGACTATGAACCACTTCTCACTTCTAAATCTCATTATCCTATAAGTAATTTCATGTTCTACCATAGACTGTTAAAGTAAAATATAGCTTTTATGGATCAATTATCTGATATATTTATTCTTAATAGTGTGTAGGAAGCTCTGAAAGATTTTAAGTGGAAAAAAACTATGAATGAAGAAAAGGAATCCCTCTAAAAAAATTCAACATGGGAAGTGGTTAACTTACCTATAAAAAAGGTACCGATTGGATGCAAGTAGGTATTTACCATTAAACATAAAATGGATGGTACCATTAAAAGATTGAAAGTAAGGCCAGTCGTTAAAGGATATACTCAAACTTATGGGATTGATTTTATGAAGACTTTTGCACTAGTGGTTAAGATTAATTATATACGAATCCTAATATCTCTAGCCGTGAATCCTGACTATTCTCTATACCAATTTAATGTAAAAAATACGTTCTTGCATGGGGACCTATAAAAAAAATTATATATGAAATTACATCCTAGATGTATTATGCAAACCTAAAGAAGCACACATGTATATAGATTAAGGAAATCCCTATATGGTTGAAGCAGTTTTTGAGATCATGGTTTAGAAGGTTCACATATTTATGAAAGCTATTAAATACAAGCAAAGCAACTCAGATCATACCCTTTTCTTGAAAACTAATAAAAAAACAATCATAGCTTTTCATTATGTTGATGATATGATAATAACTAGAAATAATCTTAAAGAGAAGAAAGCATTGTAAAATCACCTTGCCTAAGAATTTGAGATGAAATCTCTTGGCCATTTAAAATACTTCATTGGCATTAAAGTATCAAGATCAAAAGAAGGAATATTTCTGTCTCAATGAAAGTATGCCTTGGATTTATTGAAAGAAACAAGTATGACAACATATAGCCTAGCCAGTACTTCTATAAAAGAAAATCTAAAACTGAGTATACATCCACAACAAATTCATACTAATAAAGAGCGATATCTAAGACTAGTAGAGAGGTTAATGCATCTTGCACATACCAACCTAACTTGGTTTACGTCTTAAATGTGATCAATCAGTTTATGCACTTTCCAAGCGAAGAACATATGAAAGTTGTTACTCGTAACTTGCAGTGCTTGAAATCATCTCCAAGAAAAGAAATTTCATTTTAAAAGGGAGAAAACTTAAAAATTAAAGGGTACATTGATATTGATTGGGCTAGGTCAATAAAGGATTGACAATCTATATTTGGATATTTTACATTTATATATGGAAATTTGGTCACTTGGCAAAGTAAGAAATAAAAAGTGGTGGCTAGATCATTAGCCAAAGTTGAATACAGGGGAATTGCTAAAACAATTTACGAATTATTATGGATCAAGAATATGATGCAGGAAATACATGTTGAGCAAACAAGTCCTATAAAATTCTATTATGATAGCAAGATGGCATGTGATATTGCTCATAGCCCTGTCCAACATGATAAAACTAAACACGTTGAAGTGGATAAACATTTTATTAAAGAAAAATTAGAAGAAAAAATTATTGAAGTGTTTCATGTTCAATCTCAAGATTAACTTGTTGATATGTTAACCACGGCAGTGTCTAACCAAAGTCTTAATAGCTATCTCAACAAGTTGGGCATGCGTGATATTTATGCACCAATTTAAGGGGGAGTGTTGGAGATTTAAGATATTCAAACCTATACTTCTTTTCTTTTCTAGTTAAGAGATGGACAGTGGCCAATACCAAAACTCTTAGTCTATTAAAATCCATCCATAATAGTAAAATCTATCCATAATGTTAAAGAATGACATAGTTAGTAGAATTCTCTTGTAAATAAAATTGTTGTTGTTATATATAAAGAGGCCAGCATTGTAATAGATGATTTAACTGAAAACAATGAATAAAGAAAACTAAATTTATTAGTAGTGTGATAAGAAAGGTATTTTACCATAATTATGATTTGGCAAGTTTGTAAAGACTTACTTTGTATTTAGTGAATTAATTGTAATGCGTTCATATTAAAGCTTTTAAGTTTTTTTGGATAATTTTGATATGTTGATATCCTCACTCGTATCCACACATATATAAGCCTAGAAAGTCATTAATTTTTTTTAAAAAAAATTCCAATACACTTTTGCAAAAAGCATTGTATCACATTAATAAAAGCATTTACTAATAATAGATGTAATGCCTTCCATTTTTATTTTGATATCTTTATACATGCAAATGATCATTTATGATTAAAAAAATGGTATTTTTTTTAGGGTTGACTCGTTCTTATTTTATTTCATTATATTTTATTCCGAGTGATTTTTGACATAACTTGTAACACTATGGTATACTACAAATACATATCTAAGACATTAGAAATTCTTCTAACTAAAATAATGAATTTATCTAATTAAATAAAATTTTGGTAAAATTTCATTTGCATGGGACCTACCCAAAATTATATCTTGTATTAATTACTTGCAAACATATTAACAACCCAAATCATATTCATTTCATTCAATCAGTACTTATATAAGGATTGATCATCCATATTTCTTTAAAATACAAGTATATACATTACATCTCTAATTATAAAGGTAAATTATAGTTATCAATGTATATTAATGTATTCATTCTTTTAATACAACATAGTAACATCTTGACTTAAAATATACAAAACCAATATTTACTTATTAGAAATTATTACAAAGTTCTATCTAATATAATAAATGATAAAAAGCTAAAGTGTGAACCATCAATATTAAGGAAAGGAAAAGGATGTGAGGTACTTGTATGATGCACACAAATATAGATTAATACATGAAAAATAAAGTTCAACCTAGAGTTCATTTTATGTATAAGCCTCACGTTAAATAATCTAATTGGACCCATCTATAAATTATGTTTGGTGGTGCAACTATCAATTCCACCCAAATTATTCATGATAGTATTTATTAATAATGTATTTATCAATTTCAATATTTTTTTATTAAAAATAAATTTGCAATCTAATAATTAATTATGAATTTCATAAAAAAATTTACTTTCCATCAAATATGAACTAAAAAATAAAATTTTAAAAGAATTATCAGTATCTATCATTTATTCAATCTAACTTTTTTTAATCATTATCAATTCTAAAAAAATTAATTTTCCTTAAATTTCTAGCTTAACAATAAATCTAGCAAAATATAATTAGCACTCATTAAATTACCCATCATTTTTTCAATTATAACACATCTAAATTAAAAACTTAATCCCAATCTCATCAAATGAAAAATAAAATCAATTGCCCCCAAACCCAAAACAAATCCTAACATAAACATCATGCATCGATACAACAAAGCTATTTAGAAAAAAGTTGTAGAACACTTAAATATATAAGGCAATTACAAATACTACAAAAACAAATTCAGTAAATTAACAAAAACATAAATGGGTTTAAAAAAATAGATAAGTTTACTTACTTAGTATATAGTGAATATTCATAAAAGATAAAATTAAAAGAGAAAAGTTGACACTACTGACAAATATATATTGATACTGGTGGTTTAGGTGGTTGTATTTATAAGGAAAAAGAGAACTATCTAATTTTAATTCATTTAAATTTTCTAATATAATTTCCATCACCATTTTCATCGATATTGCTCATTTATTGAATTAGATCCCCGATGACTTAGAAGAAATAAAGCAGGGTTTTATTGATTTTTTTTATTCTATCATAATTTCCATTGGAATCTACCGAAGACCAATATTATATTGTTATTTCCATTAGAAACTACCTATAAAAAATTTTCTTTTAACATTTTTGTTGTTATTTGCTAACTTTCTAGTAATGTACAATGAAGTGGTCATTTAAAGAACCATTATTTAATGAAGTTAGCTTGATGACCATCTTAAATGATGTATATGATAAATCTTTGGTGAAGAAAGTTTAAGTTTAGATAAATAATCTCAAATTTGAGTATCTAGTTTTTTAAATTATGAAATAAATTAGAGAAAAATTTTGGTTAAACAAGAGCAATGAATCACTTGTGAGAAGAGTATGAAAAAGTTCATAATGCAACTATGAAAGTTTAAAGAACCAATATTTAATATATTTTCATAATTAAGTGTTATATTAATTTTATATTATTTTAAACATGTTTTATTTTATTTTGTTACCTAACTTATATATAATAAATTAAATTATATATGATTTAACAATTAGATGTACCAAGTTGTGTGATTTATTTTTATGATAACTATGCAAGATCAAGTCAAATGACATAGAGATGTAAAAAAGATATAGACAAAAGAGGTCACATATCATAATTAGAAAATGTATCTTGAGTTTGTTTTATTGAAAGCTCTTATAAAGCATTCATGATCCAATAAACAAAATCAAAATAAAAAAACTCATTATTGGATGAGCAAGTCCATTCAAGGAGCGATTCCATTTACCTATCATGCCCAACACAGTAAGATTTTATTGTGATATATTTTGTTATTTGTCTTGAAGTCTTAATTTTGTATTTATTAGTGAAAGTTCTAATAAACTATTTGATATACAAGAAAAGAACTAGGTCGAGAACGACTCCAAATGAGTTATACAAGGAACTTGTATATAAAAGAAAAGGGATATGAGAAAATTTTCGATAATAAAAGAGCATATGCATTTGTAGTAAGTGTTTTGATAGTTATTATTAATTTAAAATTGTTTATCTATATCAATAATATGAAATGTAATTGAATTTTAAAACCCAATTTTATTTAGAGAGATATACCACCACTATGGCTGAGAAATTTAGCGAAGATACTTTCACTTTTTCTCATAATGATCTTCAAGTGAGGTTGAAGATTGTTGCAAGTGATGGATCATATAGGAATTAGATTTGTAATTTACCTATAGCATCAACCTAAAAATTAAGGGAGTGTTGTACTATTTTAACTTTAAGCACGTCTTATTCTAACCTAAGCTATTAATCATAAGAATTTGATAAGATTGTGAAGGAAAAGATTTAGGAACATATGGCTTATTTAGACAAAAAAGACAATGCACAACTCCTACAACAAAATAGAATATATCTAGTTCGACAAAGTACAATTATAGATGTATCATTTCCTTGATGTAAAATCTTTTTCTCCCCTTCACCTTTAGCACATCTGATGAGATCTATAAGGTATACTTCTCCTTGATCTAATAATATTTTAATTGGAATTTAAATGGTTTCACACTTGTATCTTTTATTTTTCATTTTTACTTGTTATTTTTATTTTTGTATATGAAATTCTACTTATCTCATTATTGTACATTATTTATATAAATTCACCTCTTAAATTTTCAAATTGTGAAAACTTATATGTTTGCATAATTTATTTAGTATTATTCATCCTGAAAATTGTATAAATTAATTTTTAGAGATATCTTTTATTGTTGCTATGGGTTTATTATGAGTAAGCAATCATTGATTTTGAGATCATAACAAACAAAATAAAAAATAAAATAAAATCTTTAATGGAATCGTAAACAAAAATCAATATTTTATAGGCATTTTTGTCAAAAATTACATCAAAATATTTCTATCCATTCTAAAACTTTTGGTAAAACTTATAAAAATTATAGCAACTCGGTAACAAAATATTTAGTTTGAAAAATGAATGATGATGAAATTTCTAATAAAAAATAGATGGTAAAAGTTGATTACTAGATGTGAATATTTTATCAATAATTTTTTTGATATTGAAAATATCTGATGGAGAAATAAACAATGATGAATTTTTCAATAAAAATTAAATGATAAATACTGATTTTTAGGTGCAAATATTTTATTAATAATTTTATTAGTATTGAAAAATACCTATAAAATTGTTTGTAGAATAAAAAGACCTAATAATTTATTTTTCAAATACAAAAAAAATACTTTTTATAAACCAAGATAATATTCCGTGGATATTAAAGTTTAGTTTTGTGGTAGTATATCTTTTAAGAGCCAGATACGAGTAATAATTGATCTTCATATTGAAATGAGCAACAATCCAGACTATTATAAGTCAACTACATGATTGATTTTATGCAACTCATAAATATAATTAAAAAAATGATAATATAGTATATTAATAAAAAAAATTGAATAGATGTGACCATTAGTTTATTAGTTAATATTCTCTATTGACATATTGTATTATTTATTGAAATTGTTAATGCAGACATAAGAAATAAAAAGGCCAAATATCAAGTTATGAGGTCAATACGCATATACATAGAACTACCATTAGAAATTTAGAAGGTTATATGATCAAAACCGGTTTTGTATATATAATACACGCATGATGATAAAGATAAAGACTATCAACAAGTTTGACCACCTGAACCACCTCTCCTCTGCCGCTTCACGGGGAAAACATGACGGGAACTGCCATGGGTCTTTGCCAAGTGCCACTCCTCCAAAACCATCCCATCTAGCTCAAATTGGTGAACCCCACCAGAGCCATCATACAAGCACCCCTCCGAGTAACCGTCAAGACCAACCCGGCCAGGTGGCTTAGTTTTCCGGCGGCCGGCACCCACAGGAACATTTCGTAGGGCCCCACCTGCCGTCCAGTACCTCTGGCAGCCCTTACAGAAATATCTTGGCTGGTTAACATTGTAGTTGTTGAAGTAACAAAACTTGGTCTCCATGCTCTTACATCTAGGGCAAGGTATGACCTTCTCTGGTCTCTTGTCAATGGTTGGATTTTCCTTGTTTGGATCTTCTTTGTTACCTTCTTGTTTATCATGCAACGTAATTGTTGCTCCAAAGAGCTTGATACCCTCTTCTTGGCCAGCCATGATGGAGATAAACAAATTAAGGATGAGATAGAGAGAAGTATTAACACTAATTTGCGGGTTTCTAAAGCCTAAATTAAGGGAAAAATGAGAGAGAAGATTTATTTGTAGATAGATAGGAATGGGAGGTGCTTATGTGCATATATAAAGAGCTAAAAAACATGTTGGAAAACCACCCCCCTCCCCGGGAAAAAAAAAAGAAACAAAAAAAAAAAGACTCATGTGACATAGCCGCCAAGGAACAAGTTAGGTGGCGTGGAAAAGCTGATGATGAGCTTTTTTGGTCCACATCATCAATCCACGTCATGAACAGTGGGGGTGTAAAAAAGTCTAAATGTGGGACCCATTACAGTGGGTCGCGTACAAAGCGTCAAGGATAGGAATAAATTAAGGAGAGATAAAGTTTTGTGTAAATGGAAGTTCTAGCCATAAAGGAGGGATCAAGGACTAAATTAACGTACTCTGCATTTGCCTTTGAAAAGTTACCTTTGTGCATGGATATGGTCCTTTGCTTTTTTAATGGATTATGTTTCCACATCAGGGTAGGGGTAATTTTCTGTAGGTATGCTATCGGCACATTGACTAACATTTAGTGACGACAAGTAGAGTCAAAGGATATTGTAAAGGAAAAAAAATGTAGCACAGCACAAGGAAAATCTATAACCAGTTCATCAAAAACTAAAATAAATGATAATAATAATAATAATATAAATGATGGAAAGTAATTCATACTTTTGTATTAAATTTAATATAACAACAGAGTCTTTTATTGGTTTAATAATCTAAGAAATATTTCATGATAACCCAAAAAATGGATTAGAAGTAGAAAAACTATCCCGCAAAAATCCATCATAAATCCTATAAATGAGATTGGAACTTGACTATTAAATTTAATCACAAAAGTGCATAAAACGATAGTTCTAGAGAAAGCAAGTTGTTTGAAATGAAGAGAAGCTTTCACATTTCCAATTCCGAGTCAAATTGTTTGGAGAAAATCTGACAGTTGTTTAAGAAAATAAAGGAAAAGAAAAGGTTGTTTAAAATGGGGGGATGCTTTCATATTTCCAGTAACGTACATTATCAAGTCAAATTGTCTTGAGAAGAGATAATTTATGCTTTATGACACTAATTTACCATATCATAAGTTTGAACAAAATAAAATAAAATAAAATAAAAAGAATACAGACAACTCACATCAGAGACAACTTTCGGTCATGTCCAATGGTAAGATAATAGGGACTTATATCCGTACACATATATAAATATGTGTGTGTGTGTGTGTGTGAGGATTTTGTAAGTGTATGCATGTCATGGGGCATCTTATGGTGCATTGATTAAGCTGGACTGCTTGGAAGGAACATGAAAACCCAAACTTTTCACATGCCTTGATCTTGGGGTGTTGAAGATTGGATTAGTGTTGGGAACTATAGTAGTGTTTTTAAAATGTATTTTTTTTAAATAATATTTTTTATTTTTTAAAATTTATTTTTAATATGAGTATATTAAAATGATTTAAAAAACTAACAAGCTCGAGATTCCACTGGTGACCTAGCTACTTGCTTCCTATATGTGATTTATAATATGTGAAAGATTAAAGAACTATACATGAGGCCGGGTCATGGATTATATTTAAAGCATGCAATGTTTAAGGGCATATTTTATTTATCCTCATAAAAGTTGGATGCCGCTTAATGCTATTGCTTTTTGCTTAAAACCCATCTTTTCACCTGTTTTGTGTGGCTTTGATGATAACTTTGTTGCTTCCTTTACGTCTTTTGAAAATGTTGGGAATGTGTTTATGGGTATTGGGTAGCTTTCATTTGCAACTTTTATGGGTGTATGGGCGTTTTTTTAATGAAGGAATCCGATCTGATTAGTATAAAAGAAGTAGCCTCGCATCCACCAGCAACTTTTCCAATTATATAATGTGGACAAGGAAGCATTTTCGCTCCTTTTACTTGAAAAAGAGATGCACTTTTTTCTTTAGGATGCTTTAGAAGTCTCCTTTTAATTTAATAACAAAAGCATATTTTAAAAAGGATAAAGAGATTTGCATAAGTCTTCCTTTATGATATATAGAGGACCTCTCTTTCTTTCTTTCTTTCTTTCTTTTCCACTATATGACAGGTTAAGTGCCTCATAGTGCATGGCTTTGAAAGCAGCAGAATATAATCTGGAACTGATTTATGCTTGTAGTTTTATTCTTCATTTGAAACAAATTGCATATCATTATTTTTATTGAGTTTCACTATAAAAACATGATATTATTATTTATTAGATTAAAAAATATAAACCATGTCATAACCCGATTTTTTACCCCCTTTTCTCTTACCTTTTTTTTTAAAAAAACAAAAAAATAGAAAAAATATAAAAATCTAATAAAATATATTTTTATATATTTGTTCAATGTTTTTTAAAAGAGTTAAAAATTCCAAAAAATTACTTTCAACATGTTCAGTTTTTTACGCACTTATTTCAAAATCATTAATCAATTTTATTAAATCAGTTGACATTGTCTTATTTTTTTTAATATTAAAATAAAAAAAATAAAAAAAATATTTGGACAATCAGACCAAAAGTACAAAAAGAAAAGGAAAAAGAAAAATAAAGAATTAAAATTTTTTAGTTGCTTAGGACCTGCAATTGGCATGCATCCACAATGCACGCGCTGCCACTATTACTTCTTTTGCTAAAGTATTCCAATATTGTTTTCTTGATTACAACAATCTCTCCAATTAATTTCCCATCATTGAAAGGTTCATCTATAACCTCAAATCATTTTTGTTCACAAATTGCTGAGATTGTCAAATTTTAAGACTAAATGCTTATCATTTTGTTTAATATTTAGACTGTCAGGGCACTTAATTTGGTTTGATGTGTTTTGTAATTTGAGATAACTTATGTTAGATTGTTAATTTTTTTTTTGTAAAGATGTGATTGTTATTTAATCATTAAATGTTAATGCATAAATTTATGTTTGGATTTGTGTTGAGTCATTTAAATTAGCATGAAATTTGAATATAAGATCGTGAAATTAATAAAATTTATGTGAATATTTGGCATTGTTTAGTTTTGAGTTAATAAATTATAATTTGTCCTAAATTGATGTTGTGGTTAAAGTAGCCTTGGTAAAAATATTTTATTTGTTTCTTTCCAAACACGATTTATAGATCTTCGTCCAGTTTTTAATAATTTTTTTATTTTTTGAAAGATCATCTTACAGTAGGTTAAATAAAAAAAAATTACTAAAGAATTTGAATATAAAATTTGTAAATAAAAAAAATCACTAAAGAATCAATTCATGAAGATTATAACCCTTAAAAGGATTCTATCTCAAGAAGTTGAGTTTTTCGCCTAAAAAATACATAAGCTTGTTTTCTTTAAAAATAGATGTAAATAATTTTATTATATTGTATTGTAATTAAAAAGTCAACTCGTGAGTGGTATAATTCTTAAAAAGATTTTACTCCCAAGAATTTGAAACTTTGTGGTTTTTAAAAGAAAATATAAAGTTTTATTTTTATCAAAGAATTGATATGAGAATGGTAAAATTTTAAAAGAGTTATGTCGCGAGGTGCAAGTGAACTCGACGTCATCTGGCAATGGTGGAGGCTTTTGTCATGCCTCCTGTTTGAAGTGTGGTGTGTTAGGAAGATTTTTAAATTTAATCATAAAATTATGATTAATATTTAGGAGTTACCATCTAGTATTATGGTTACTAAGAATCTATGGTTTGTAAGAGTCTGAGTAAGGGACTAGTTGTGCAAGGAGAAAACACATCACCTCCAATGCACCCTACCTAAGGTAAGCTGTATTGTTATTTGATTTATTTTTTTTAAGTTAGGTTTCTGTTGGTCTTTTTTAAGGTTCAAAGTAAATCTCTCTTCATAAATTTTTTTTTATTTTATTAGGTCAAATCCTAACCATTTTAAAGTTTAAATTTTAACATCATATTTATTTACACCTTGTATTGTTAATACTTGAGGATATACTTTATCATGTAGTTTTATAACTCAAATATTAAAGTCTACATCTAGATCATAAAAAATTAAAAAAATATTTTTGACATGTTAGCCAAATCCTAATGTATAATCATAAATTGATTATGATATCCATTTTTAGATTTGTTTTTTGTTTAAAACATGAAAAAGATGTATTTTTTGTTTTTTTTTTATGAAAAATATGCTTGGAATATTTTTTAGAATTTGACCGCATGTAACAAAAAAAATTCAAATGTTTTGAATTTTTTAAAAAAAATATTTTGGAGAAAATCAGTATTTTATTACCAGATTTGTATTTTACAATGTAAATATACAACCCGATAGCAAGCAAAATTGGTAGAAAAATATGCGAGAAAATCAAATATTTTTTTAAATGATTTTGAATTTTTTATTTTTTTTGAATTTTTTTACTAGAACTGTGGATATGAATTATAATTCGCATCCATTATTCGTGTATAAACTGTGGAATTGTGAAGAGATGAGGGCGGATGGAGAGGAAGCTCACTTGGAGCAAGAGGTTGTGATGATGGTGAAGAAGTTTGGACAGTGATTCAAGAGGTGAATGGTGGCTGACATTGATCATAGCAGGAAGAAGCAACGTTTTGCAGAGAAGAGAGAGAAAAAGAGAGATGTTCATCGTGGCTGGCCGGTGATCTTGGCAACACACGATGGTGCTGGTTGCTCAAGGTGAAGCTAGATTGGCTTATGACAAATTATATACTCTCAAATTTAAAAATTTACTTTTTAAAATAATAATAATAATACAAATTAAAAAAAAATAGAGCCAACACAAAGCAATTTATCATTTATTATTATTTTGGATCATGCATCCAAATTCCAAATATAAGAATGATGACTTGTTGCTAGCCTGGATCTCGTATTATTATCTGATATTTTTAAAATCTTTTTATGTCTAACAACAAATACAAGAATCTAATTTATACAAATTATTAACATGTAACCACAATATATATATATATATATATGAATATATTTTTATCATTAATTAAACACAAAACAATTTACTTTATATTAGATATTTTAGGATGATTTTCATCTTCTGTTCATTGTAGTTGCTTATAAAAATAGAAAGATCAATTAGGATATTTAGTTACTATAAAATTAATTCTAATTGACAACTCAATTTTTTAATTTTTACCCCTTTTAACATATAACTAGCCCAAGTATCCCATTTGACAAAGATAATTTGCAAAAACAAATTTAAATTATTATATATTTGTAATCAAATACCAAAACCAATACTAAATTAACTTTATATTTTCCAGTGAAACTTATGTAATTTGTTATTTTAGATATATAACGTAATATTTATTGATATGTCACTAAATAATTATATATATGGTTAGATAAATTAAAATTATTCAACACTATTATTTCCGTGAAAACAAATCCAAATCTATGAGCGTGAAGATTTTTTATTGCCAGTGAAAGCAAAAAATCATGGCCATGGAACATTACTTGTTATATGAAATCTCAAACCGAAAAGAATATGCATCTAATTTGCGTCACCTCACAATAAATGTCCATAAAGAATATGATACTCTATCCAATACTTTGCATCGTTTTTCTAAGAGATGCTTGTAGTGTCTCTAAATACTCAATTGCACTTATATAATTGTTTATAAAGAAGACAACATGCAATAAAAAAATTAATTAATATAAATTAATACATTCAATTAATTAAACACCAAAATCAATGCTAAAGTGGGGGGAAGATGGATTAATATTTAATTAAAGTAATTTTTTATTTATCTTTTGTTATGAATTTTATATAAATTGTTACATTAGGTATATGATACTATATTTCATGGATATATTATTATACATCCACTTTGATAGATGTAAAATCAATAATATTTTTGTAATAATGTTATCTTAGTTATTTTTTAATTTTATAGCTACTAGCTCGGGATAATTTTACTATAATGATTGTAAGTTGCTACTTAATATTTAATAAAGCAAAGTTATATTTCGAAAAGTAACTTCACATTTGGGTTTGTATATAATTCTATAGTTAATATAAATTAATAAATTATTCTTTGTACTCTTATATCATTAAGTTTCTTTTATATATGTGTGTGTATCTTATTAGTGTTGTGTAAACCAGCTATTATTATTGCAATAGTTTAAATTACATGTATTTAAGTAATATTATGTAGAATTTTCTATTATTAAAGTTATAAGTATTGTTATATATGTATGTAATAATAATTATAATTATCTTTTTCATGGTAAAATATACTAAGACGTAGAATAATATTATACTTCACTCAAGTATAATATTATTTTTTAAAAAAAATATTATTATCATTATTAAAAATAAAACGGTAAGAATTATTATCATAATATGCACTTAACTCTAATGAATTGTAAATCAATTGACATTAGTGTCCTCTCTACTTTTAAAAAGTTCCGAATTCAAATCTCTTTCATATAACAGGAAAAAAAAACATATATATGAGCAATTGAATAAATTCCCTCCCACCATCCAATTACTTGATATTTGTATTAACAAATTTTCATATCCCATAACAGTAATTTTCTATTTTTTTTTAATTTTAATAGATTGATTGAATGATACACCAAGCAAGCCCGCAAGGTGAAAATTGATTTGACCACGTCCAGGTTTTTGATATACGCATTGTTGAAAATTCCAAACAGAAAATTGAAAGAGAGAAAGTTGAGAATAAAAAAAAAAAGGAAAAAAGATGAGCTGCCAGCATGAAGTGCCTTAATCATGTTTCCAAGATATCATGATTTAAATATTAAGATAAATAAGAACGGTTTTGGAAAGATTAGTACTAGCATGTTGCTTCCTGGTGTGGCTCTTCATCATCAACTTGTTTTTAATAAAATGAGGCAATCAAAGTCTTTCCTTGCCTCTTTGTCGTCTATTATTATTTTTTTCCTTTTTGAATCAGTGGAAATTGGAAACTTTGATGAGCTGCCAGCAGAAAACCAGATCAATATATACAAAAAATAATAATAAATAAATAGAGAGATTGTCAGGGGCTATTTAGCTGTTCTGGATGCATGCCTTTTGTATGAAAATATATACCTTCATCACTGTATCTCTCTTGGCTTATTAGCAATTTTCTCTGCATGTGAAATGTTTCTGGTAAAGCCAAAGGGTTCAATCGGAGATAAAAAAAAAAAAAAAATTCTAAACCCGACTGATGAACAAAAAAAAAAAAAGGAGCCCCCGCCACATATAAATTGATATCAAAATTCACTTACCAGGAAAAACATAGTAACCCCACTATTCTGTGCATAGCTTCTTTTTTTTCTTTTTTTTTTTCCAGTTCTTTTAGAATCACAATTATGTAGGGTTAACAGCTATCTATAATTGATGCCAATTACACAGGAATATGTGCTCAAGTCGCAAGCCCGTCAACAGAGATTCCTTCCTTTCTATTTTTTGAACAACATTAGACAGATTCTAAGATGTTGCATGCAACCTAACTAAGCTCGAACATTGACACTTTCAACGGAAAATATTTTGATTCATAGTATTAGTGACCCGATCACTACCTAGAAGAGTATTAAAGACATCTACAATGATTTAAACAAATAATTATTCTCGTATCATAGTATATTATTTAGCCAGTTTGAGCAGCTGGCTTAGCCCAAAAATTAAGTGAAAGCGGTACCAATCTCATGATCATGTGTGTATCTTGGACAAGAACTGCAAGATCTGTATTGCTTATTACATGTCTCATCTGCTTGTGTTTGCTTGTTTCAATCTGTGTAAGTTACATTAAAGTACACTTTTCCTTTCCTTGCAAGTCGTAACTATAACCCTTGTTTTGGGTTCTAATAATTATAGTTTTAGCGCTTAATTTGTAGGCCAGCTGCTTGCAATTTGCGACTAATTAATAATCTATTCACCCAAGAATTCGTGGTTTAGGTTTTTGAACCATATATCATATGCAAGGCTAGCTAGGTATCCTCAATTTGTCAACTTAGCTTAGCTTCCTAATTTAGTCACAGGAACACATTTCTTGGCCAGGATTCTTGGATGAAATTAAAGCCAATGACATATTCCGAACATATACCTTAAAATATTCCAAATGATGAATTAAATAATCTAAATTTATCAGGACGGCAACAATAATAAATAGAAAAACAGAAAAATGATTAATATATTACTGCCATCAGAATCATTTGCTCCAACTAATTGACAATTTCCATTGAATCTGGAGTACGATTTCCCTTTGAATAAAAGGGATAAACAAACCAATTTTTTTGGTTTAATAATTGAACCACATAAGAAAAAATACATGGACTTCTTGGACTCCATATTGGGACTTATTCAGGGACGTGAGAGAGGCTTTTCATCTAAGGCGAATATTTATTTTAAATTGACCTCAAAATGATGCAGGCAAGAAGATAAACAAATACATAATATAAAAAAAATAATGAGTGAAAGGGATTGTAGATATGAATTTTAAATTTACAATATTATTCTCTCTACAAAGATAATGTTGATAAAGTATGCCTCTGTAAAAGATTTATAAATTTTTAAATAGACTAAAAATCCTATCTCAACTAAAAAATTTTTAAAAATACAAAGAAAATAATCATGAGATCCAAAACAATGCATAAAACAAAGAAATGACAAAATTGATCTAAATTATGACCTGGAATGAGATTCTTTATATCTTAAAATTTGATAGTTCATATAGAACTTATAGAGTTATTTCAAGGAAAATAATTTTTAAAAACTCTTATAAAAATTTAAATCTAATCAAATAATCGAACAAAAAATTATAGCTTTGTTAGGCCATTATTTAGTCTGGAGCTCCAAGATTTCCTTTTGAACTTATACATATTCAATTGGTCTATAAATATATATGATATACCATCTATATAATTTGTATGTGACATATCCTTATTTAGTTATGATATATTTATATTTAAATGTTTAAAATTACTTGTTATCTTAAAATTAACTGCATCATAAATTTTTATTTAGATTCAATTATTAGCATTGATTTTTTTTAATTACAATCTGATTGTTTTAATTTGGTATATATATAGCTTGTATTCCCAAGAGATGATTTAACATTATAAATTATACAGTTTTGAAAAAGGAAAAAGAGAGTGGCATGCACCATATGGAGAAATTTTATGTCCCCAGCTCGCAAATACAAAAAAGCAAAATGACAATTAATTAGCTACAATTAGGCTGATAAAATTGTTGACCAACCAAAAATAGGTAAAAAAAGAATTCATTAATTTTTAAAATTTATGCATAATTACACAACTTTTTTTAGTATTACCTAAATTATTTGGAAACAAAATCCAATCTAGTATTTACTTTGGTTTTCAATTTTTTTTTAAATTTATTAGTCCATTTGGATTGGATAGTTCCAGTTTTTTTTTTTTAATATTATTGATTTTTACTAGCAACAACCCCTCCTCTCTCTCTCTCTCTCTCTATATATATATATATATATCAATTTCATATGCAAAGTATTTTTTTTATTGCATTTAAAAATATATCCTTGAACTTTTAGGAAAATATAAATAGCCTTCCATTCTAAACAATATCATTTTTTTATGTGACCCCTTACATGAGGGTTTTGTGGAGAATTTGATAAACCTCTTTATTTCTCTCTCTTTCCATGAAACATCAACAACAACAATAATACAACAATAATAGCTTTTTTTTAGGTCAACTTCCTAACAAATCCTGTCAAAAAGGTTACATTAAAAATAAATTAAAAAAACCATATTGTTTAGGATGGAAAATTAGGGAACATTTAGTTGAGAGGGGTATTTTCTTTTTCCCAAATTGCGAGGAGATGTTTATAATTTATTTTTATTTTTTTACTGAATTGTAGATTTGAATAAATTAAGAAGTTAAAACAGAAAATAACACAAAAAAAATGTGTAGTAATTAATTAATTTAGGAATTTTAAAAATTAAAATGACAATCTCAACAAGAGTCCCACCATAGATAAGACAACCCATATATTCATAATATCAACATTTTATGTATTCATCAAAAGTTGCGGAGTGAGTTGAAAGTTTTGATATGTGAAGCAATTAAAGAAGAAGAAAAAAAGAGAAATTGAAACGAAATTCCTCTGCTTAGTGTTTTGGATTTGATGAATGTAATATGCATTACTTGGTTCCACAAGTCTCAAGAAATTAAAACACCAAATAACGAAAGAAACTATTTCCTCCTTGATAAGTCAAAAACCCTTCTTTATAATGTAATTAAAATCTCCATTCTTTATGTATTACTGTTTACTCTCAAATCAGGAAAGCAGTTTATTTTCTAGACCAAACCTTAATTATCAAGTATAGCATTCTAGTATTTCTATCGCCGAGCACCCTAACCTTTATTAATAATCAAACATGGCATGTCAATGTTTTTGTCTCCATATCCTGCTAATCATGAGGGATTTATTTTTATATCGCTCCACCCTGTTTGATTATATTATTGTGTTCTCTGAGTAGCATGGTTGTTCTAGGAAGTGTTGAATGTAGCTTGTCTTCTTTTGTTTTGGCATCTGGTGCTTTTAGTTTTATTTTCCTGTATGCAACTAGACATTAAGTCGCTTAGCTAGTTTTTCATTCTTGGTTTCCTCAGTTTTTAGCTTGCTGTGTAGTAGAGAAAAGGATCAAAAGAATGGTCAGGGAGGGGAGCAAAAAGGAGAAGAATATCATCCAGGTACCAGAGTCCACCTGCTGCTGGTTTTGAAGAAATTAAGTAGAATGATTAAAAAAAAACAGAGTGAAAGATCGCATGCAGAAACTTATGCTTATGCGTGGGCTTCTTATATTGTTGTATACGGTGGTTTTGCCCTCTAGACTGCCTACAGATGGAGAAACCTTCGCAGGACTGAGGATGGAGTACGATCTATTCAAAAGAGTCTACGAAAGCTTGTTAAAAGTGAGGAGGGAGCCAACTCAACCAACTCCTCAACTGATAAAACTCTCAAATAGTTGTCTGCTAATTTTGACCAGTATTATCCTATAAATTGCTTGGGTTTTTAAACAGATGGTCCTGGTGCTGGGTTTCCATATATTTGCAAGAGTTAATGAAACACTTGAGCTATACAACAGATCAATTTTTCTGGTTAAACGAAGAGCAAAGAACTTTTTTGTTGTGAAAATTTCTTTCTGGAATGTTGTTCAGCTCTTGGAAGCATGGAAAACTAGAAACTTTATTTATGATCAAGTGTTGCTGCTTAGTAGCCTGCACACAACTTGCTAAGAATGTTGTCTTTCAAATCCCTTTAAGTGGTTTAACAAATTGTGGTTCAACAAATTATATGGACATCTGTCACAGGTCACAAACACAGTATGATATAACATATACGATGTACCCGATGTGATTAAGGGAGTGTTTGATAGAGTGATCATAGTTATTTTTTAAAATTTATTTTTGATATTAGCATTTTTAAGCGAACTATATATATATTTTAAAATTTAAAAAAAAATTATTTGAAACGTGAATTCAAACACCCTCTAAATTTAATAGAAGGTTTGGTTATATCTAACTAATAAAATAGTTACAAGATACTATAATTTTTAATCCAGCAGTTAGATTAGACTAATTTTTTTTACATGAGATTTTCAAATCCTAATTATATAGGGGAAATGCTTTCACCATCTGTTAGCTACTTAGATATCCTCCAGTTAGGCTATGAAGATTAAGATTATGATTAATTCAATGGTGTTATTTACCTTGATTATTTTGAATTTTATGTTTTTTAGCTATCTTTCCTTGTTGTTTTAGGATTTTAGTTTTGTTTACCATGTAAAGTCGATCTTAGACATATATAGAGACTTGCAAATCTTCTAAAGTGGTAAATAAGATTTTAAGATTCTTTGTTTTTTAATTCAATTATAGCCTTTTTTATTTTTATTTTTATTTTTTTGGTGCTCGCTGTTGTCCTGTGCTTATGGCTACATCTACGAACCAGAATTTGTTCTTATTGGAACAAATACAAATGCCATTATTTGTAGTTTTTTCCTAGGTCATCAATATAATATGCCTCTTCAAAAGGGTATACATTTTAAGTGTCAAAATCTCAAATGAGCTAATCATCTTCACCTCTCCTAAGCTCAAAAGTTTTACAATATACTTTCTTGTATGTATTTTTTAAATGATAGCCATCAAAGTGGGGCAGAAGAAGATGGAAAGAGTAAAGAAGCAAAAAGTTTTGTTATATTTTGAGGATAAAAAGAAGAAGAAGAAGAAGTATTAGAGATACTTTCAAATTACAATTATAGAAGGATAATAAGCGTTGAAATTAAATCTTGTTGCCTAAGAACGATATTGACCGTTAGTCCTTTATGGATTTGCATGAAAAATTAAACTCTCTAGGAATTCTAAACTTTGATCATCTTTGTAAGAATTTATAGCACATCATGTTGATATGAGTTGAAGCCAACCTAAATAAGTTAGAGAACAAACCATAGCACCAGACTCTCTTTGGTGGAAGATTCACATTCCTCAATAGCAGCAAGATCTCCCTTCTAACAAAAACAATCCCCTAATCTCTTTGATTTATCTGTTAATCTGTCAACACCAGCATTCAAGTTTTACTGAATTGAATTATTTTTTTATTTTATTATATGATAAAAAATGTTAAAATTAATTTCTAATTGATTCAATATTAAAAAATAAAATTCAATAAAAAGCCTTGAAATAAAAAATAAAATTGATACCAACAAAAAAAAAACAGGAGATAAAAAATAAATGCCAACAAATACCATTCTCAACTCTTTAATTAATATTTAGTCAATCCTATAAATTTATAACCAAAGTTATAAACTTTATTTGACTGATTTAATTTTTAATTTTATTATATAATAAAAAATAAAAAAATAAATTTACCATATAAAATTGAATAAAATACCCACGGACCTGAAAAAAATAAAAACAAAAAAAGAAGATAAAAAAAATACAAAATGGCTAAGAAATAAAAGCCCGTCCATGCTGGTCTGGGCTTGGTCCAAAGGCCAAGCCCTAGGAAGGAAAGAAAATGAAACTTCTTCAAAATTATAGGAGTAAGTTTAACTGGGCTTTTCTAATAGTTTGCTTACCATAGACCTATTTCTATGCCCATCTACGCAAAGAACTATATAACTGGGCTAGGCTTATTTACGAATGAAACCCTAAATCACCTTTTGATTTCTCTTCAAATAAACACACACAAAAATGGGCCTGCCCTTTATATAATCCAACGCCAACCCTAAAACCCTACTACTTTCTCCATCTGCTCCGCCTCCCATTTGCACAGCTGTAGCAGCATTCATTATCTGAGCCTGAGGTACCACAAAGCTCTCTCTTTCTTGATCAATAGCCTCTCTCTTTTTTTTCTCTCTTTTTCTTTTTTCTATGCGTGATGTGCATAAATATGTTAATTTTTAGCTGTATTTTCTAAGATTCTTTCGTGTTCATATAAAGAGGATGTGAAACTTGTGTCTTTTTGTTACCTCAGAGTTTGCTGTTGTTTTCTGAATCAGAGCTTTTGTCTTTAGTTTTAAAAACCCATCTGATGCTCTTTGTTGAAAGCTTATGAGTTCGATTTGCATAACTGGATCACTTGTAAATTTATAATTACTGTATTAGTGCCATATAAACTTGACGCAGAAAAGGACTCCAGTTTTCTGTTTTTGATTTAATTCAGAGGATAAATTTCAATTGTGGGCGCAAGCAGAATGATTACCAACAACTTTATGTCCTCTTTTGCTTCTTTTTTGTGCGCGCGCTGTTTTTATGGGGTTTAGTTAGCAGTTTTTCTTGTAATTAAGGTCATGAAGTCATAACCAAGGACTCTGACAATCTTCTGGGACCTTAGGGAAATGACAGGACTTAATATTGTGATTAGATAACTTTTCTATTTGTTGATATATTCTTTTATGCTAATATTTGGTTTGCTATTTTGTATATCAACTGAATATTCAAACAAGTCCTTGTCTTTTTTTAGTTCTTAAATGGCATTGTGTTCTGTTGCCATCTGTAGTATAAATTGTCGTTGGCGAGGTTTTTTGTTTAATAGCTGTGTTGATTGCATCAGAAACTGATTAGAAATATTTCAGGGTTTTGATTTTGTGTGATTTATTTGATTTCTTGTTATTGTCTTAATGGTTTGATTTTTTACATTATTTAAGGTTGTTGATATTAAGTTAATATTTTCTGTTTTAGGCAATGGCTCCCAAACAGCCAAATACTGGCCTCTTTGTAGGATTGAACAAGGGGCACATTGTGACCAAGAAGGAGCTAGCTCCACGTCCTTCTGATCGCAAAGGGGTGAGTCATTTGACCAAGCAAGCTTCACGGAGACCTTTTTTCATTTTTACGTTCAGATCATGCTGTTTCCAATCAAATCTTATATTATTTAATTAATCTAATTTTGTCTTGTGTTTGATTCTTGTATGAGTGTGAAACTACATTTCTGCTGGATGCAGTTTGAATGCATTAATCTTGTTTCTGTTCTTCCTTTCTTGGACGTAAGATGTTCCATTGGGGCATCATATTAGACTAGATTTTTGTAAAGCTTTTTGCATTTCAAGTAGCTGGTTGTGATGCTGTTTCTTCTTGCTTGTTTGAGTGCAGAAAGCCAGTAAGAGGGTGCTCTTTGTCAGGAGTTTGATCAGGGAAGTTGCTGGTTTTGCACCATATGAGAAGAGGATCACTGAGCTTCTTAAGGTTGGCAAGGATAAGCGTGCATTGAAGGTAGCTAAAAGAAAGTTGGGCACACACAAGAGAGCTAAGAAGAAGCGTGAGGAGATGTCAAATGTTCTCCGCAAGATGAGGTACATCGGTGATCTTTTATTTTTTTTGGTTACTTGTTTTAGTTTAGTGGTTTTTGATAGATAGGTCAATTCACTTGAATATTTGAAATCCAAGCTTTTCTGCTGTCTGGAAAGATTTCTTGTTTCATCATGGTGTGTTTTTATCCAACAGGGCTGCTGGAGGTGCTGAGAAGAAGAAGTGAGGCATGTGAATGCCTCCCAATTTACTGGCTCCGCATGTTATCTTAGATTCCAAATAGTGGGGAGAATTTTGTTTTAGACTGGATGTTTATCTCAGATCGCTTATTTTATTTTAATCTGCTATAAACCATTCTGTTTTATATGAGAATTAAATTTTATGTGCCCCTTTTCTGATCTGAAATCCAAATGTGTCTTGGCATGATTGGGGTTATTTGGATGTGTTGATTATGCCCATCTTGCCTGATCGTTTTAAGGATAAGTAGGACCATGACAGATAAGAGAGAAGCATGCATGTATATCATCATCCACAATGGTTTATTTTCCTTTTTTCTTTGTCGCATCTCCTTGCCAAGGCTTTAGCGAATGTGAAATACTCAAGTGTAGAAGGGTATGCCATTTACACCATCATTACTGTTGGCTTGAATTTGCAAATGATGCATCGGTGGGCCGTCTTTACTTTGGAGATGACCCTCTTAAGACACATTCCTGCACAGCCTAAGAATTTAGATGTTCTTTGGATTGTTGAGTATGCAAGATGGGTTAATTTGCAAAATAAAAGTTATGAAGTTATTGTTTTTATAAGTGTTTTTTATTTAAAAATAAATTAAAATAATATTTTTTAAATTTATTTTCAACATTGAACTACTGAGAAGATATTAATATAAAGAGAAAAAATATATTTTTTAAAATACAAAAATATTTTTTAAAATGCATAAAGAACAGGTTTGAATTTTTTTATTAAAAATAATTTTTTTTATGTTCTTAAATTATTTTAATATAATAACATTAAAAACAAATTTTAAAAGATAAATAAATAATATTATTTTAACATATTTTTAAATAAAAATATTTTAATAAATAACTTGAAAATCAAAGTGTCATCATATTGTGATGCTGGCCTTTCATACTGTCCAGGATGAATCAATGGAGAACAGCAGAAAAGACGGGGACAAGCTTCAATATGGACATAAACAGCATGCGCACCAAATGATAAAACATAGGGAAACTAACTTTTCGGTGCTCTTATTCTGGCATCATGCATGAACAATAATTACCTCTTGGACGAAGAAAATTACACCACATGAGACCTTCTNAGGGAAACTAACTTTTCGGTGCTCTTATTCTGGCATCATGCATGAACAATAATTACCTCATGGACGAAGAAAATTACACCACGTGAGACCTTCTTAGCCTATTCCATTGCTAAAAGAATAAATCGTAACTCCAAAATCAAAGCAAATATTCGCAATAAGATACTACAAGAGAAACGCTACAAATTAATTACACAATGAAATTGGGATTATTCACATATACATTCTATGACATGGCCCCAACTTAACCAGCTCAGAAATACAAGAGAATTGTTGCACAGCTCACAAGATGATCAAGAAGAGTCCAATTATCATAAACATTCCAAAATGGTCAATCCATTAAACTTAGTAGCTTGGAAACAAGAGGATTTGCTTTTGATGAAGTTGCACCACCTTCTAAATCAATCAAGTGTCACTCCATGTATCATCATCTTCCCCATCATCACTCGCAACAGCCTGACATGTTTTCCCAGTGTTAATTTGTCTATGTTAACCATGGCAAGGGAAGCAAGTTTAAACCAGGAGCATGGAAAGAGAGTGTGAGGAAAACTGAATACCTGGCGGATTGCATTTGCTTTCTCCAAAATAGCACTGACTTTGTTATTCGCAGTGGGACCGGGACCTGAGGATAAAGATGGCTTTGCTTTTGCGGTGCTTCTCAGAGTGAATGACTGCAATAGCACATCAAAGAATTAAGGGCAAAACTAAAGTGTGGAACTCAAAAGATTTTCTCATCACACGGCAACTAGTAAGTCTATAATTAGGTGGAATTCAGTACAGCCTTCACCTTTCTTTCCATCACAACTCTCAATTTCTTGCTCATCTTAAAACTTCTCTCCTTTTCTGGTTAACAGTGATGATATTAAAAGATATTTATCAAACTTGGTACTAAGCTTTTAAGGAGAGCATGGAATTTGAAGATGAAGGTGGGTAGCCAGTTTTATGCTCCATTGAAACGGATGGATTTCAAATGATCATCATGAAGAATTGTTACACATAAATCATGAGCTAGAATCCTCTGATTCTTGTTTGATCACAGCTTTGCATTTGCAGACCTTATTTGCAATTTTTTTGAGGATGGTATCAGGACTTGTCGAAGAAATTATGGACCAGCAGTTGGTAATAGGTGTGAAGTAGATATAGTGTTATCATGTCCTAGTTCATAGGTGCCGAGTTCCATCTCCCAATACACACATGCACCAAGACTTGTCAAGTTGAGACTCAACACTCGAAAAATGAATGCAGCCATACATGCTGTTTTATAAAATAGCTTGAATTATCAATAACTAGTCTCTTTCTAGTTCTTTTGCCTTCTGATTTCAAATTAGTCTCACTTGCAAACTAATCACTTCATAATACTTCAATTATGGAGAGCAGCCAGACTACAGGGAAGAAAAAAATGGCTCTCACTCACTTTGGTTCTGATTTGATGCAACAAATCATCCTTTTCATCTATATCCTTGCCATTTGCATATTGATTAGCTTCTTTGTGACAATTCAACTTCTGCTGATCCTGTTCCTGCGGACTCAGAATCCAAGACAGATTTAGTCAATGATCCTCATTGTGTTAAATGAAATAGATTGAAGCCAATAAATAATATACCATTTGTATGAATGCATTGTACCTTGCTTTCTGGTTTAAATGCAATGATATCCTCATTCATTTTGTGATCATCAGCTGGGGATGGCTTAGGTTGCTGGGGTACAGTAGATTCCAAAAGTTTTATATCAAATCCATGTTCATTACCTTCGGATAGCGCATGTAGTTTGCCTTCTGATATATCAGAGTGGGGCTTGGAAACTCGCCATTGAACTGGGGGAAGAGGTGGTGGCAATGGGGTGGAATCTTTAAGATACTCCAACTCTTGTTGATTCCTTCCATGCAAATTATCCTTTTTCTCTCCATACACTACAGAGTTCATGGCATCAAAACATGGAAGATCCAATGAAGAAGCAGAGAGAGATGGATCTGCACCATTCTCGGTATATGTACTTTGATTATTGCCAGCTTCTCCAGGCTGCAGAGAGCTTGAAAAAGATTCAACTGGAGATATTCTGCGCAAAGCATCATATAGCTCATGGTCCTTGCTTTCAGGAGAATCATCAGAATCCCACTGCTCAGAATCTGATTCAGAGTGATGGCTAAGATGATCATCAGACATATAAGGAGAAGATCTACAGAATGTATCATCATCAGAGTCAGAACCCATATTGCACAGTGGAACGGCAGTCTCCGGAATCAATTGAAATGATGGAAACATGTCTCTAATGCTTTCATTACCATGGTTCCCATCAGGAAACTTCAGCTTCAGTTTAGAATCCTCAAAGCCATCAATAGGGTGGAAAGATATTTTCATATGTTCCAATGGTGGTGAAGACGTGATTGAATCAATAGAATATTTATGTCCCAGCTGCTTGTTGTATGCCTCATCCGGAGTCACTTGATATGTAACTTCATTGTGCCAGCTCTGCTGCTCTAATGCACCACTTCTCAGCAACCTAGCTGGTTCATGTTCGCCGTCATGGACCTGTGACACCTTTCTACTAAAACCATTGACAAGTAACCTATGACCAAATCCAAGCCTTCTATATGAGTTTTCATCATTTTCCTGACTCGATTCAATAGGTGGAACTTTGGAGCATGAATCATGCTGCAACTCATTTCCAGGTGTTACTGCACTGGTAATATTTCGTCCATCCTCATAGCCATGACTAATTCTATTGCCTTGATGAAAATCACCAGATTTTTCAACTTTGGAATCTTGATCATCATGCCATGATGTGGAGCCTTTGGAAGTTGGAGCCCTTGCGATGCTTCCTGCATCCTTGATCAATCTGCCAGGTTTTCCTCCATCACTGAGTGGCATGGAAGTGTGATTTGTAGGCGGCCCTGTCCCATCTTTACTTCTGGTCACATAATCTGGACTTTTAGCATTTGATACAGCAAAATCAGGAGGCTTTGAAGGCTCTAATCCTAACAGGCCACCATTTGTCCAGAATGTAGTGGACTGAACACTAGAAAAATCATTTTGAGATTCTCGAGAATTGTTGGAGCTACTTATGATTTTATCACTCAATGGCCCTTGTGCATTTGGAATTGAAGTTGCAGAGACAGAAGATGAAGGAGGATCACTAAAAGATTCTACTTTTGAATTATCTAGGACATTAGCACTTGTAGAACATTCGATGCCCAGTGAACTGTCCAGCTTAGAAGAATTTCCAGATACATGAGATTCCTGTTCATAGGCAAAACTCTTCAAGGAAACTGAGCTGGGTAACTCACAGGGAGATTTTTCATTTGAGGAAATTACAGATAAGGTACGAGATTCATCTTCAGATGGATGATGGTCTGAAATATGTGATGTTACCTCGAGTATTGTCTCCTCAACTTCATTGTTAACACCGGAGGAAAATTGCTCCACTTCACATTTTGTTTGGCAATCGATGTCATTTTCAGATTCTGACTCTATGGTGTTCAGTGCATCCATGAAATCATCTGGCTCGCTTTCAACCTCATCAAGCTGGCTCCTGCTAGAGCTTGATTTTGGTGTATTTGCACCATCAAGTACAATATTCAGAGGATTAGGATTTTTAAGATTGACAGTTGATCTGTCGTGTGTATCTAGGTCAGGCTCTGCTGGGAGCACCTCTGAAATTTCATCTTCATCGTAATGTTCATCGCTAGGCTCGACTATTTCTTCCTTTTCATCCCAAGTAACACAAGATGAAATAGGGGCAGCAATCTGCTCTGGTGATGAAGTATGATGAAAATTGTTATCTGCAATCCCAGGTCGATCAGGAAAAAATGAATCAGGGACTTCATTCTGCTGCATGAACCTTGAAGAGAATTCCTTAGGTTCCTCTTCTTCAGCTTGCACAGAGGAATTTAGATGGAACACACATTCTATATACCCTGACCCGGTTCTTGAATCAAAAGAATTTGAATGATCACCCGCATCAGATTTTAATGTCGTGTCAATTGTAGAAGCTGTATGAGAAGGAGAGGTCTGCCCATTACCATTTGGAGCGGTAAACTGCATTCTACAGAGCAAATACCATGTACACATTAATTTCATCCAATTAAACATGACAGCACTAGCTTCCTTCATAAAGATACAATACCTGCCAGTATGATTTGACATTGATGCATAATGGGCCACATCTCCATTCCTTTGTGACGAATGTTTTTTCTGTTTATTTTGACATTTATAATCAGTGAAATTTAAAAGACAGAGAAAAAAGAAGAAAAGGAAGCAAAACTCAGAGCAACTATTATATTGAGCATATGCTGAGCGAGGATAATGAAATGAATTAATATCAGTGAAAACTTGAGAAGTCAATATAACGAGCAAGAACACTAGTCATCCACCAGAAACAAGTTCTGAGGAACATGCAACAATAAGTTGCTGAAAAAATAGATTCTCTGTTAATTTTGATTATGAAGAAAATTAGTTCATTAAATAAATTCCAGACTAATATCACAAGATTAGACCTAATCAATAGAAAGGCACTTTTCACAATGGCTGAAATTTGTTATGGAAAAAAATATCACCTTGCTTTTCTGAGCTCTCTTATCTTTTGGGAGTTTCTCAGCATCCGGTCCCGTGACATTACCAGATACTCTCCTAAAGTAGGTCGGATCTGAATATCTCTTTAAACAGGACCCTGGCCCACCAGTATCAAATCTGAATGGCAAACCAAAACAAGTTAGTACCTAGGATCAAATTGAACTTCATTGTTCAAAAGCACCAATCAATTAACTCAGGAGGCTAAGGAGACAGGGATGACCATACTTGTCAAGCAAATGCAAACGTGGAGGATCACGACATTCTTCATAGGAGTCCATAAGGAATCGTGGCAGGTCATTGTAGATGAAATGATTTTGTTCATTTTGAATACAAGGATGCCATTCAGAACCTGCAAGATAGCTGCTTTTCATCAGCATTTGAATAACTAGATATTCATGAAAAAAATAACAGCAATAGAGACTTGATTGAGGCATATGGGGCAGAGTAAGCTTCTAATAACAACTTGAGACACGACAAGTGAACAGAGGGTAATGGAAGTTGCCAAACCTCTACAAGTTCTTTATATGCTCAAATATCTCAAAACTAGTAATAATAGATACAGACATGAATTGAATACTATGCATATAGGTACCATGGAAGTGCACTGGACAATTGATGATCCAAAGCGTCGAGGTTGTAACAGCTATGCTGAAGTAGCCATGAATAGCATAAAAGATATGATAACCAAACAGGCTTAAGCCAAGAAAGCCAGAGCATACAAGGTGGATTTAAATCAAATCAGAAATTCTCAGGAGAGGCTAAATAAAAAGAGAGAATGGCTTTTATATCAGGTAACGAGCCATACCAGGCGTGTAAGCAAAATGTATGTGGCTTGTTTGGGCAAGCACCACCTTTTCAAGAGGAGGCAGCGCAGCTTCAATGTTTTGCACGCGAACCATCAATTTATGACTTCTAGAAGCTGTAATCATCACTCGCTCTTGTAAGCCATGGAAAACCTCTGCTGCAAATCTACAAAGCAGCTCATATATGCTATTTAGTCAGATTAGCCACTTGAGATTTTGTAGTCAAAATCAAAGTAAAGGCGCATGTTCCGTATTGTTAACAAACAAAATATCTCCAGTAATTAAGAAATTTGAAAAATCTCTAAAAATAGAAAACCTCCCAAGGAGAGGCGAATCATACACACAGTTAAGAAATCGCTCTAATTTCTCCTATTTGAATTGAATTAATAGTACAGTCACCTCTTTAATTAAAAATGAAAGAAATAGAAACTGAAGAGAAGAAATAAGAGAAGAGGAAGAACAGACTCGGCAAGATCGCCTAATTGACGCAAGATCCCAACCAAGCCAGCAACAGCAACACCATCGAGCACAGCTTTTGAATCTCCTTCACTGTTTGTTTCCCTATAAAGCTCACCCTGTCCTAACCCGTACTCATTTCTCACTTCAAACCGAACCAGAGGCATTCTTTTTGGTTTTCTGGTTCTTCTCTTCTCTCTTTATCTCTCTTAAAGAAGAGATTCTTCTCTATCTAGGACTGAACCAGCAGCAGCATTAGCATCACTAATGCATTCAAAATTCAATGACCGAATGAATGAAATAATAACTGAAGAAATACGAGAGTAGGTGAAGGAGATTGGAGCAGCTTAACTGCCAGAGATGAACAGACGACACCGCCTGCCCTTTTTCTTTTTCTTTTTTTTTTCCTTTTTGTATTTCTTTAATTTTATTTTTACTATTTTGTTTTTAAAACATTAAAAATAAAAAATAAAATAAAAAGGAGCTAAGCCAATACATTTATTTACATTGCCAACTCTGGAAGCCATTCTTTCTCTTTCCTTTTCTTACCCAAAACCAAACTCGGAATTTTTATTTTTGTTTTTATTATTATCATTATTCGTACAGTGAGACTGTGAACGCAAAAGACTTAATTAGCCTTTCTGTTGTGTTTATTCACAAGGATGTACTTGGTAACTGTGAGTGAGAGAGCGGAATATTTTTATGATTCCGAGGGGCCAAGAAAACAGGGAGTGGGGACGCTAGACAGCGTGATTTCCATGAATTCTTTGGTTTTTTCCATGGGTTAAAACTGTAATTTACATCGCTAGAATTTGTGTATATATTACATAATTTTCAGTTTTTCCATCATCTTCAGATTCCATTTAAAACAAATTCTGAGAAAGAGAAATTTACCAACGTGGAGTGCAGAAAGGGGCAAATGGAATTTATGAAGAGAAAGCGATCTTTCTTAATATGTGCTTTCATTTGGTAATCAATACACCACAAGAAGGGGAAAGGTAACCATTACCAATCCTCAACCCTATAATTAAAATTACTGGTATTTGATATTGTAATGTATTTTTTTAATTATTTTTTATTTGAGAATTTATTAAAATACATTTTTATTTTTCTAGGATTTAAAAATAAACATATTTTTTAAAAATATCCAAAAGCAAAATTTACTACATTCATAACTCTTAATTTTAATTGCTTTTAAATTATTTAATTAATTTTATAGTTACAGGTGAGGTGAGAGTAACTTTGCATATTTTGCAAATTATATATATTTGTTTTGTAATGTGGTTACAGTTATTTTTTAAAATATTTTTTATTTAAAAATATCTTAAAATAATATATTTTTTATTTTTAAAAAATTATTTTTAATATCAGTATATTAAAATATTATAAAAATTAATTTAAAATATTTTTAAAATATAAAAAATAAACCATAATTATATTCGATAAGAAGGAGGATCATGGAAGAAGATTTAACTTGCTAGACCTTTCCTTGAATGGCCCTGCTCTTATCTAAAATAAACATTTCAAACAATTTACATATGTTAATATTTTAATAAAAGAAATCGTCTATTTTTCTACATATACACGGATTTTTTCAACAAATATCGGATAAGATTGAGGATTTTCGCTGGTTTGATTTTGAAGTCTTCGCGTTGAACTTCTAGAAGCTTCTATTGTGTACCCATTTTGTATGATTTTCTTATTCAACTATTTAAGTTATATTTCCTTTTTCAATTTTGACTTTGTAAATTAAACTAAACAAGAATTTCCTAATAAGGAGCTGAATCTTAACATTGGTTTTATTTTTTATAGATATATGAATTATCATTAGTTTCTAGCTTTATTTATCTTCTTGTAAATAATTTTAATTGTTGTTGTCCTTTATAAGTTTCTATCATCATCTTGTTTATTGTTTTTCATGATATATATATATATATATTCCATAATTACTTCAATTATTCGATGTAGTTCAAAAGCCTATTATCATATAATCATGTGGAATGCATGAAGTCTACTAGCAATTTATATGGAAGATAATAATGAAATACAGAGTAATGGAAGATAATACAAGGCATAAGAGCTCGTTATACCCGGAGAAGGAAAGGGGAGAATAAGAGGCGTGTACAAAAAGGAAAAAGATATGAGAATATGTGAAGATCATATAGCAATATCTTCAATACTTTTTTATATTTTTCTTTAGTTGCTGCTTTCCTTTATTTATTTATTTATTACCATTTCCGCGTGAGATATTTTAAATTTCAATTACTCTATTCTTTCTGAGGGCTTATTTATTATTGTTTTGTTGATTTCGGCACTGTATTGTTAGATTTATTGATTTTAAATAATCATTATTAAGTGCAAATAAGTAAAATAATTGTTAAATAAGAACGAAACACGAGTATAAAGGGAATCTTTTTTAAAAAAAAAATTTACAGAAAACCATTTTTCTCCTTCCTCTTCTTTCTCCTGTGAAGCCCAGAACAACAAAACTTGACCTTTAAAGTTGTCCCATTTCTCTTGCTTTGACTGCAAATATTCCACATTAACAATACTTTGTTAGCAGAGACAATCAAATAACACGCACCGTACCATACGAGCAAAGATCTGAATAATGAACATTATTTGCAAGGATTCACGACCGATAAAAGCAATACGCTGAGCGATTTCTGTCGGTCTGCAGCATTGACCCATGATATGCTAAGGTTTGGTGAAGATTAGAATCTTAGTTAGCTTCCACTCCACCCAAAAACAAATATGTAATGTAAGCATGCAATTATCAACTAGGCATTTACACTATTATTTGCACCTTTATTATTTAAAGAAACTCCATGGACTTGTATATTCTGCAAGTAATTAATTGTTTGCTCCGAGGATATCCTGCTAGGGTTTTGGTTTTTGTTTTTTCCCTTGTCTTGTACAGCTTTGGGGATGGAAATATAGCAAATCAGGCCAACTCAAAATCTAAAGTATAGATGGAAGCTCGGAGCATGATTGTAAGCGAGACACCTAGTTCTTACCTTGTCAGATACAAGACATGCCTCTGCCTGATTCCTACTCTCCTCATGCATGCATCGAGGATTGAGATTAATTTTGCCGAGTTGAATGAAAGTTATATTGTATATATGAAGAAATATATCTTTAATTAGATTAAGAATAAAATTGTTATGAAATAGTTTTAAAATATGAATTATAATATAATTTTTTTATTTTTAATATATTTTTAAATTGATTTTTCTAGATATGAGTTATTACATATATTTTAAATTATTTTTTTTCTGATTGATTTAGCAGTGTGTCAATCTGGTTGAGAATTAAATGTTTTTCTAATGAATCAATACCATCAATTGTATAACCAAGTGCGGAGAAAAGAAGACTGGGAGGGCCTGACCCCTTAAAAAAAACCATCAATATTATATACATTATTAAATTTTAAAGGGAAAATTAGTAAAAAATAAAATTTGCCTCCCAAAAAATATTGAACAAAGGCTTAGTGGAGGGGGCAATTTTAGAGAGATCCCCTTCTGACCCCCTCCCGACTGCCGGAAAAGAAATCACTGAACTCACCAGATTACGCTTGTAAAACTATATTTGAATTTGCTACTCTAAAATAAATAAATAAATAAATAAAGCCTAACCCAAGTAGCCGCTCTCGTTTCCAAAATTATGTACCCAACCACAAATCTGTAACTAATAAACTCTAGGTTAGTTAAATAATACATAGCAGACCAAGCAGATAATTGGACCAGAAAACATGCATGCTGCCATGATAGCTAGCGTCTTTAGACATCTGTTTTCCTTTATTAATTTAGCCTGTCTAGGCACTTCCAGAGTAAAATATTACGTGTGGCAAACCAGCCACATGACGAGATCCAGCTACAGGGTATCGTGCTACCACCGAGCTTCGATTCACACAGAACTTCAAATCTTCAAATGTAAAAAAAAGTTAGCAAGAATTGAATCAGAGTAGACTATTTTATTAGTTGACGCTTGCAATTTGTTTGATTAGATTAGAGTCTTTACCTCAAAGGGTATCCCATCCAGAGTTCTAGATCTGTTTTTCATTTTTTAAACACCTTTGCTTAGTTCAAGGATAGTGGATTAATTTAGTATATGGATTCACCATAAACTTATGCAGCATAGTGCTCTTGATACAATATGATATTCAGTATGTACAGTTGCCTTTAAAATTTACCATAGGGTGATCCGGATACAGAGAGGGTTTGGAAATGTGATAATAATTATTTTTTAAAGTATTTTTTATTAAAAAATACATTAAAATAATATTTTTATTTATTTAAAAAAAATTATTTTTGACATAAACATATCAAAACAATTGAAAAACACACAAAAAATCAATTTAAAATAAAAAAAATATTTTTTAAAAAATATTTTTAAAATACAAAATAAGATTCATAATATATACTATCAGGGGATGCATAGAGTTTTCCTTTTTAGGATATATAAGGAAAAGAAGGACATCAGAGTTTCTTAAGCTCTAAAATAAGAAAGATAGCAGTGTTTTTAAGCTCTAAAGCTTATAGGTAAAATGTTGAGAAAATATTAAATGCCAACAACATTTAGCTGTTATGAAAAATAACATACAAATTATTCTAACAATAGTTATACCAACCTAATTAATAAACTCTCACGCCTATGCAAGAAACATGAAAATAACTAGTGCTAGCCAACCAATCATATAATATATAAAGAAAAATTTATATAATCCTGAACTTAGCTAGTGCTAGCCAACCAATCACACACGCATATATATAAAGTGTAAAATGCACTGAGGAAACTTTACTAAATTACATCCTCTTATCTGTCAGAAACTTACGACTCGTTCAAACTCCTTGGATTCGAGAAGTTCAATCTTGAGCATAAATAATTGTTAGAACCCACTTGATCATAAAGTCAAAATTAATATTTTAGTCGAACAATAAAAAGGTCCAAACCTAGACTGGAACATCACATGGACTCATTAATTTCTGTGTGCAATTATGGCTTCATCTTCTCTAATCAGGGATTTAATTTGATGAAAAGCACAGTTCATGTCTTCCATGGTCAACAATAATGCCTGCAGTGCTGGTTTTGTGTACTGCAAGGCTTAAAATCCAATTTAAATGCAGGTTCATTATTGTGACGGACCTGGCACGAAACTTTAGGGCAAAAGCCTACCAGCAAACACTTAAAACAAAGAAGCAAGCTGTCCTGAGAAAAATAACTATACCATATAAAGGATGGCAGTCCCTCCAACTGGCCCTAAATACCTAAGGCAGTGTCCCACAAAATCGTACCTTGACAGCATCAGCTCCAGCAAAGTGAGGTAAGCTCACCTCACATGTAATTAACAACGATGCCACTATAAAGGACTGGAGAATTCACATTCTTAACAGCCAGAGGTCATGCAACTTTACCATCCACAATAAATATCCACATGATATAATGATATTTCGCGTTCGTGTGGATTTCTATATAATTTTTGGTGATATACAGGGACCGGGCACCCAATTAATTATTTTTTGTTGTCGCAAAAAAAAAAAACCCTAATTATCTTCGAAGAAAATGACAATTTAGTCCCTAACATACATAATGGCTCTATTGTTATGCGCCATCGTGTGTGTATAATTTTTTCCTCCAGTTGGAACACATCGATTTCTGAACTAATTAAAACTATACTTTAGGGCATACCAAAGTTTGTTTTGTCTTGTTTATTAGAGGAAGTAACTAACATGTGCAAATTACCTTTAAATTTGAACGAATTTTTCAGTTGTCACTGTCAATGTATGGATGAAAGAATGATACCACCCAATATTCAAAACCGATTACATTTTTCCTTATCTTATTCTGTCAAAAATCATTAATATATAATTTTTTGTTCAATTTCTTCTTGTGCTTTGTGTGGCATGTTGTTGTTCATTGCCCAAAAAAAACCTTGTTCGTTTTACTATTCATTCAATCGCTGCACCAGTTAGAGCTTACTTTGAATAGCAATAATTGAATGAATAGGAAACACTTACTTTCATCTCTTTTACTTCGTGGACTGTTCCCTTCTCCATCACGTTTCTTCCTCCACTTTTTTAATTTTTTTTTACATTGAAATGATATTTTTTAACTCAATATCTTTTTTTTATAAATAAAAATAATAAAAAAAATAAATGAGATGGAAAATGAAAATAAATAGAATTATAGCCTTTTTTTATGTTTGTTCTTAGTTAAATTTTTTGGAGTGATATTTTGTCTTCCACTTCTATAAAATTTGGTATTTCATCAATTTCTGTAGTTATTCTGGTATTTCTTCTTCTTCCCTTTAGCTTCTACAATTTGGTATTTGTGTTCAGTTTTTGTAAATTTATTTTGTATTTTGGAGTAATCGTACAATTTTTAAAAGATATTTGTTTAGTTTATGTAATCTTTGTTTAGTTTCTATAATTTGGTATTTTGTTTTCCACTATTTTTGTATTTTAGTTATCTATGATTGTTGATTATGACTACTGAAAGAGATGATTCACTTCAGTATATAAGTGTGAGGTTGGATAGGAAGACTATTCGTATTAGAATTATGTAATGAGAAATTTTTTTAAGGATAAGAAGATGTGGGGGCATGTTAGTGGAACTTCTATGATACCTAAGAATACTGATTAGGAGGGGTGTTGTTTTGATAGATACCTGGAAAGCAAATAATGGAAAGAACATTACTTGGATCAATAATTTTAGTGAGCATTCGATAAGTACATAATTGACGAATTATGAGACAACAAAAGAGTTTTGGAATCATTTGCAAAGGTTATACACATAATCAAATTTTACAAAATAGTATCAATTAGAGAATGACATACGAGCTCTTCATCAGAAGAATTTCAGTATTTAAGAGTTTTATTCCACTATAATAGATCTTTGAGATCAATTGGCTCTTACAGAATCAGCAGAATTAAAGGCATGTGGTGCCTATATTGAGTGCAGAGAGCAGCATCAATTGGTGCAGTTTTTAACAACACTTCATAGTGATTTTGAAGCACTTAGAGGTTCAATTATGTATCGTTCTCCATTGTTTTCTATTGACTCTGTTGTCAGTGAATTATTGGTTGAAGAAATACGTTTTCAGTCTTATTTTGAAAAGAAAATTCTTTCTACTTCAAATCCTTCTGTGCTAGCAGTATCTTTTATTTTGGATGAGTTAAAAGTGTCAATTGCTATCGCCGCCTCTATTACTACTACTACTGTTGATTTGTCTTCCTTTTATTTGAGTCTTTTATCTTTTAGTTTTTATTTATAGCATTCTCGTCTAGGTCATATTTCTTTTTCTCGTTTAAGATTTTTGACATCCACATGAGCTTTAGAAAATTTGAAATCTTGTGACATTTTTGCTTTACCTTTTAATCTAAGTATTTCTATTTCTTCTTCATCATTTGATTTAATTCATTATGATGTATGGGGATCTTTTCATATTACCATAAAAGAAGGGTTTTAATATTATGTCTTTTTTATTGATGATCATACTCGTTATTGTTGGGTTTATTTAATGAAACATCATTTTAAATTCTTTGAGATATATGCAACTTTTTAAACTCTTATGAAAACTTAATATTTTGCTGTAATGAAATGTTTTAGGTGTGATTTGGGTAAGAAATGCACCTTTAATAAATTTTATCAATTGCTTGTCTTAGATGGAACCATCCACCAAACTTCATATACAAATACTCTTGAACAAAATGGTGTTGCTAAAAAAAAACATAGACATATTATTGAAACTACTCGTTCTCTTTTGTTGTCTATTTTTTTTCCTAGTGAGTTTTAGGGAGAAGTTGTTCTTACTGCTACAAGTTTGATTAATACAATTACATCTTCTCATAGTTCGGTTTTATCTCCTTTTGAAAAGTTATATAGGTATGTTCCTGATTATTTTTTATTTAGAGTCTTTGGTTATATTTGTTTTGTTCTTCATTCTCATGTAGAACACAATAAGCTATCCTTTCGATCAGTTATTTGTATCCTTTTAGGTTATGGTGAAGGTAAAAAGAGATATCGTTGTTTTGATCCAATAACTCAGAAACTTTATGTATCTCGTCATGTTATTTTCCTTGAGCATATAATTTTCTTTTCTTTTTTATCCACTACTTATAGCCTGACTAAATATAATTTTATTCATATAGATCCCTTTTTCTGAGGATTCTAGTAATGATACCTCTCCCCATGTTTGATCAATTTGTACTCATAACTCTACAGGTACTGGTACTTTACTCTCTAGCACACTTGAAGCTTCATTTTCATCTACAACCCTTTAAACTTCAATTGAGATTGTGGATCCACCTCTACATTAGTTTATTTGCATTTGTAAGTCCACAAAACTACTAGATTTTGCTTATTCTTGTTATTCTTCATCATTTACTCTCTCTTTTTTTAGCTTTTATTCATTGTCTATTTTAGCCCTTTTCCTATAAAGAGGTAATTCTTGATCCATTTTGGCAGCAAGCTATGGATGAGAAACTTTCTACTTTGCATAGAATAAATACTTGGGATCTGGTTCCTCTACGTCCTAGTAAGAGTATTGTTGATTGTCGTTAGGTGTATAAGATCAAGACTAATTTTAACAGGTCTATTGAGTGATACAAAGCTAAGCTGGTTATAAAAGGATACTCTCAACAGTATGGTATGGATTATAAGAAAACATTTACCCTGGTTGCAAACATAACTACTATTCATATTTTTATTGTTGTAGGTTCAATTTGTCAGTGATATATTTCTCAGCTTGATGTTAAAAATACCTTTTTAAATGGAGATCTTCAAGAAAAAATTTATATAGCATCCCTTCCTGGTATTTCATATGACTTTGGATATGTTTGTGAGTTTAAGAAAACATTATATGGTCCCAAACAAGCACTCCATGCTTGGTTTGAGAAATTCTTTATTATAATCTCATCTCTTGACTTTGTTTCTAGCAGTCATGATTCTGTTTTTTTTATTAAATGCACTGATACAAGTCGTATCATTCTATCTTTAAATGTTGATGACATTGATGGTATTTCAATTTTAAAGATAAAGTTGGCTAGATGATTTGAAATGAAGGATTTAGGTTATCTTCGATATTTTCTAGGTATTGAGGTAGTATACTCACTAAGAGGTTACCTTCTTTCTCAGTCGAAATATGTTGCAAAAATTCTTGAGCGGACTAGACTTGCTAATAATAAGACTATAGATATTCCTATTAAGGTTAATGCAAGGTACTCTTCTTCTAGTGGTTTATCTTTGATAGATCTTACTTTATACTGTACTATTATTGGGAGTTTAGTATATCTCACCATTACTCATCTAGATATTGCATATGATATTCATATTATTAATTAGTTTGTTGCTTCTCCTATTACTATTTACTGAGCAATTATTCTTTGTATTTTACGATATCTTTAGGGTATAGTTTTTCAAAGTTGTTTACTTTTATCCACTTCTTCTATGGAGCTACATGCATACTCTGATGCTGATCATAATAATGATCTTATAGATCATAAGTCTGTTACTGGGTTTTATATCTTTTTAGGTGATTCTCTTATTTCTTGAAAGAGTAAGAAACAATTTATTGTTTCTCAATCATCCACCGAAACAGAATATCGTGTCATGACATCTACTACCAAAGAGATTGTTTGGTTACATTGGTTACTTGCTGATATGAAAGTTTTTTTTTTCTCACCTTACTCCTGTGTATTGTGACAACCATAGTTCTATTTACATTGCTCACAACTTGGTTTTTTATGAGTGAACTAAGCATATTAAAATTTATTGTCATTTTACTCGTCATCATCTCAAGCATGACATTATTACTTTGCCTTTTGTTTCTTTTTCCTTGTAGATTACAAATTTCTTTATCAAGACACATTTCATCTCTCATTTTTGTTTTCTAGTTGGCAAAATCCCGATGCTTGTAGCTGTTGCATCATGAGTTTGAGGAGAAATGTTAAATAATATTTATGTAGTCTTATTTATTAATGGTAGAATAACATTTTCAGTTTGACCTATATATATTTTATTTGTATTTAGGTTAAAATTATGCACTCATGATAAATAGATTATTAAAAATTATAGCCTTCTTTTTGTGTTTGTTCTTAGTTAATTTAACAAGAATGACCTAACTCATAGGCTCTAAATCCTTTTTTTTTCCTATAAAATAACTTAAAAATCTTAACCCAGGTAGCCTAGAGGGAGAGGTAGAGAAACATTACTATAAACATCATCTCTCATCAACAGCTCTAGTAGTATTTTGCAAATTTTTTAAAGTTTTTGTGCATATCAAAAAAATTTAAACAAGAAGATGAAACATGATCCAAATAAAAATACTATAAATAAAAATTAAAAAAATAATTTAAATAAATAAATCAACACTAGCAGTGAGAGCAACTTACTCCAAAGTTGTGCACCAGCAGCGCTGCCACCGTGCAAAGGCGGAGCCAGTGGATTGCTTCAAAGTTGCTGGTGTTGAACTTTTCTTGAATGGGTATAATGAAGGAGAGGACCCCGTGGAGGTGGTTGATTGCAGGAGTAAGTGCAAAAAATAGTGTGCTTGGGATTTTTCTACCAAGGGGAGTCTTCCAAGTGTTTGCTGGCTCCTTGCCTGGTACCTCTCTCCAATCCTTCTCATGCTGCCTCTATCAAGAAGTCCAAGTAGATTTCTTAATTTCACTCGAAAATATTAAGTTAGTCGAATTATTGTGATGGAATATCGAAAAAGATGTACCGAACAATATAAATGTGGACATGGCGAATAATATATGATAGATTTGCATGTTATCCTTCATATTTTATATTTTCTCTATAACTTGAGTAAATATCAGAATTGTTAGTTAGTTCTAGTTAATTTCATAGCTTATATCGTATTTGCTAATTATACACATAGTAAGTAATTGTCATCGGGTGATAAATATTAATAACTTATTAGATAAGAATTATGGCTCGTTAATTAGTAATGAAATAGTAAGCAAACTGGTAAATTATAATATCTAATTATGCCCAATAAAATAAATAAAAACATAATCTGTAGACATGGATACTATTTAACAACTAATTTATAACAAAAAAACATAAATTTCATTCACTTAAAAAGAATAAGAAATTAATTATTGTTTTGAAAAAAAAATCAAGATGTGGATATAAAGAATTTGCAAGTACTAAATTAAAAAAAAAAAAAAAAACCTCAAAACCTTGAACGAATCAAAATTCAGCACTTGAAATTTCTAAGCTCATTGGGCCTAGAGAGCTTCCAACCCAATGGCAATCATGCTAACGAAGCACTAAGAAGAGGCCTGAAAGCTAAAAAATGCCTATAGATAACGTCCAAACCGCTTCCTCCTTCCCTCTAATATCTCCCTTCCATTATATTTTTATCTTAACGATAATGGTAAGAACATCTCTCAGACTAGTTTTATTTTTTAGTGATATTAACGGGTATGGTGTTGATTATTTTTTTAAATATTTTTTATTTTAAAAAATATTAAAGTATTTTTTTATTTTTTTAAATTTATTTTTAATATTAACATGTCAAAACAAACCAAAAATATTTAAAATAATTTTTTATTTATACCACAGTCTCAAACAAGTTTATTAACAAATCATTTAGATTTAGACTTATGTATATATAAAAATCATTATTCTTATAGTCTTTTTTTAATATTTTGAATCTAAATAATAATAATAATAATAATAATGTGTAGATCTCTCTCAACCAATATGCAATTAAGGAATAACAGTCTAAGATAACATTTTAATAACAAATAAGTCTCACTGAATTATTCTAAAATTTAGATAAACCATAAATATTATACTAAATCCATTGTTTAAGCTTTTTTCTTCGGCATCACTGTCCGTGACGCTTGGTGAAACAATTAGCTTTCTAAAAAAAAAAAAAAACCACAGAGGCTTTCAGGAGGTACCGTTTCTAGAATTATTCCTTGCGGTAAAGCTGAAGAATATTGAAGGCAAGGCCACCTCCTTTTCACCCTGTGCCCTGTGTCGCTAACATCTCATGGCTCTGGTCCACATATCGATTATGTTCGATATGTCTATGAATGCTGGACTCATTTATCCAGCACGATCTAGTGATCATTTGTTAACGTAATAATAGTGGTGATTTAGAGTATTTTTTAAAAATAAATTAATTTTGATATTTGTATATTAAAATGATTTAAAAATACAAAAAAATATTTTAAACAAAATGAAATTTCAAAAATCCCAAAGACACTCCAATTATTACAAACAAATGTTATTCTTCACATAACTTATCGTGCCTTCACTGCGATGATAACAGAACTCCAAGTTAATTTCTAGTGTAAAAGAAGATGCTCATATTATATAAATATGTTGGCTGCTATCTTGAAATTTCTTGACTGAAAATTGAAAAGATAATGTTTAAGTTTAAAGAATGTCAAAGTGATATTTTTATTGGAAATATATTATGAAAATAATTTATTTTTTATTTTTTAAAATTTATTTTTAACATTAATATATTAAAATAATAGAAAAATACTAAAAATATTATTTTCATTTTTTTTTCTTAAAACAAAGGTAAAATACAATTTGTATGGCAAAGCAAACAAGCAAACAATACCTTATAGGACAGCTCAAGTGCACCTAGGCTTCTCTAAGCCACGCTAATGTGCCTGGCCTCTCAAAATAAAGGCAAGTCGCTATTTATTTCTCTTACATTTTGACCAATAACATGTTTTATCAAATACAATTTGTATCAGAAATACATGACCATAATCAACTCATATATATATATATATATATGTATGTATGTATTATTCTTATTCAATATTCATGTGCAATATTTTTCAGAACTTTTTCATAGTAGTTTTATATATAATTATTGCAAGTAATTATAAATATTACTATAAGAAGCTTTAATCTCATTTAAAAACCATTGAATAATTAAATGATTTTTCAAAATATAAATACCGTTATTTATCTAAATAAAGTTTTATTTATGTAATAAAAAAAATAAAAAGAGTCAATCAAGTCTATAAACTCGAGTTTGAAAGATTAGATACGTGCAGACCTTCAAGTCAAGACTTGTATATTTGAACCTTAACACTTAAACTTGGACATTTTATTTAAAAGGTGAAGAAAGATAAGTTATCTGTGTAAATAGATAAAATATGTTGTTCACTATAAATATTTTTTTTAGCATAATTAGTTGTTGAAGAATTAAGGTATGAAATTTTTAGCTCTCAAGATTTAAATTTCAACATTCTCTCTCTTAAAAAAAAAGTAGAAAAGATTGAATTGGTCCTCCCAAATCCCATTTCTAACTATAAAATATATTTTAATTGATCTAAAAACTCATAATAAAATAAAATTAAAATAAATTTTTCAGATTTCAATTTATTTTTTTAACATTATCAAATCTCAAATTTTAATATTATTAAATTTTAAATCACCTCCAGAGAACCTATCAATACTAAAATTAGAGTTTATAATGGAGGAAGGGCAGCTATTTGATAATTTTTCTCATTTCTTTTTTTTTATATATTGATTTTCTCTCTTTTTTCTAAACTTTTAGGGATTGAAATGTAAAGAAAAAAATTTTCATTACTAAAATATAAACTTTGTAAACAACAAAAACCAAAATATAGATAAACACACCTTTTGAACAAACCAAAATAGTCTATAAAAAGTATAATAAAAGATTTAAAATTTATATAATAAATCTCGAGATCGAAACAAAATGTATAAATTTAGAATGGCTAGAATTTTACTCTTTTAGTTGAACTTATAAATATACTTTTTAAAAAGTGAAGTGTTTTTAAATAAAAAAAATACCAGTAAAAAAGCATAACCCATGTTTTTATCCATGAATCAATTTTTGTACTTTTTAACCTAACCCTTTAATTATACTTTCTAATAAAATAATTTGTAATGCAGTGCAAAGATAATATTTGTTCATGGTACATATTCTAGAGCACGTACATCAAATCAAATCTCAACACTAAAACCCCTGCCACCACAACTTACAAGCACATAAATAAAATGTAATAAAGTTCAATTACTGAATTACCACAAAAAAAACTAGGGACTCTGGAAAAAAAAAAACAATGAACAGTTACAATTCAAATTCCAAACTCAAGAAATGAAAACATTTAGCCTTCAAATTTAACCAATTACGTTTTTTAATATATATATTTCTTTATATAAAAAATAGTTTTTATTAATAAAGTGTTAATTACTAAACTTTTAGGTATTTGAGTCTCATTGTCTTTATTTTTTAATTTAATTAAATTTTTTAACATAAAGTAGTAGTAAGTTGTGTAAATTTCAAGAATAAATAGTTTTTGTTTTAGAATATGATGTTCACTGCAATAAATTGTAATTTAATGGCAAATCTAACAACATAAATTTATGATTATTTGACACCGACAAGATGTCAATGCATGAAAGAAAAACTCAGGCATTTACCTTAATTTTTTTCTTTCTTTATGAATTTAAAAATTTTTCAAGATTAAATTACATTTTAAATAAAACTAAATCAGTTTCTTCATCAATCACGAACACAGACTTCTATCCCAGCCACACCAACATTTACCTTTTTTTCTTTCTACATTCTAAATATTTTCAAAATTAATCAACATATTAAGTAAAACTAAATCTTTTTTATTAAATAATCTCAAAATTAATCTTAAAAACACCCTTCTAGTTCATCTGCACCACTATTTAAAAGTTACTTTAGAAAATATTTTCATTTTAAAATGGATTAAAATATATTTTTATATGAATAAATCAAAACCATCTAAAAATATAGCAAAATTAATTCAAAATTTTATAAAAATACCTCAAACGCCGAAAATAGACTCTCTGCTTACTTCAGCAGACAAGTGTTGCAGAATGCTTAGGTGGAAAAAAGAAATAAAGAAGAGAAGAAAAAGAAAAAGAAGAATAAAAAATGGGAGTCGAAGGGCCCATGGCTAGAAAGTGTAGTGAAAGGCAATTGGAGGGGAGTGTGGGGGCCATTCACGTGGATTGGCAGGGAATTAAAGAGGAATTGCTTACCATGACAGTATAATGTTCACCATCTACTATAAGTTTTTTTTCGTATATTAAAAGTGATTTTCAGTGCATCACTAAATAATTCGCCTTTCACTTTTTCTTGGAATGACTAAACGCTGCGAATTGATTTTGACCCCTCATCACCCTACCCTGGATATTTGACTTAATTCAATCCTCCTATTTTAGCCCCTAAATGCCCTCACTTTTTTTTTATATATATATATATATATAGCTTACACATAGGTAAGCCCGCCACGCTTAGATGTAGATTTTTAACCCAATTTATAACCCAACAGAAAAAAAGCTAATTAATATATTATTGCAAGAGTTGTTAATTTTGATTATAAACTATAGTGGATTATTTTTTATATATATATATATATAGGAAGCGGAATAGAGATAGGCAAGTAACGTTTTAATTTTTTTAATTGTGTGTTAATGAAAAAAGATATTCATTGTAGAAGACATTAGTTTAAAATCAGGAGAAAAAAAGTATTTTCTTATTCAAAATTCTCTTTCAAAAAAATTAAAAATTATCACTATTATTGGTGTTAGAATTTTACCATTTCAATACCACCTCCATTGAGTTCCTCTCTGGTATGCAAATCCAAAAAACACCGAAATCACTATTATTGGTGGTTAGTTTATAATTTTACCATTCAAAAACTTTCTTTCTCTTTTTTTTTTTTTTTTGCAATTCTCTAGATATATTCAAGATTGTTATGATTCTTAAATTTTTAATGTCAGCTTCTTTTCGAATTCTCTAGATAAAAAACATTTCATTAAAGTTATTTCACTTTTGGTTTTTCTCTTTCAAAAAAGTTTGAGGATTTTAGATCTAAGTTGCAATGAGTAGCTAACAAAAGCAAATTTTTAGAGCTCATATTTTTTAGCTAAAAAACTAAACAGTTTGCCAAATAAAAGTTGTACGGATAAATATTATTTTTTTAGATGCAGTGCAGAGTGCTTCAATATGTCTAGTTAGAAATTTTAAAATTGCTTAATCACTTGTTATTTCATTATACATTAATTAGGGACTAAAAAAGTAATTGTGAAGTTTACAAACATAGTTCAATAACCTGCATCTAGAAAAAAATGATTAATCTTTATTTTTTACATATTATCGCTACCAATTATTTATAAAAAAAGTTACTAATTTAAAAATATAATTATTTAATAAGGAATTACAAACCTACATTATTTCTGTTATAAATTATTTAATAATGACCTTGACATACAACTTAATGAGTTGGATGGTCATTTCACTTAGACGGAGACTAAGTTATTTTTTTGTGTGACATGTTTAAACTCAGGTGATTTTTTTTTATTTTCAACAAAGAAAAACTTATTAACCTTGTTTGTTTTTACTATAATGAATTCTCTATAGCAAACTTTATGGCATTTGATGACCAACTTGATATGTATATTATTGATCTATACAGTAATGATGAATTCTATGACATGGAAAGTGTTACTAGTTTTGTGTAAAAAATGATAAAAATAAAAAAAATTTAATACTTTTTATTGGTATACATGCTTATCAAATTTTCACTACTTTTAACAGTTACATATGCTACAATGAAAAAAGCTTTTTCTTTTATATATATTGTCAAGAGTAGATTATGAAATAGAATGAAAGATAAACAGATAAATAACAGTTTTGTATTATAAAATAAGATGAGAGATAAGTATACAAATAACAATTTGGTTTTATATATTAAGAAATATATCTTCGATGAGATTAATAATAAAGTCATTATATAGCAGTTTTAAAATATAAAAACTCAAAGAGAATAATTATGATGTTAATTTTTTTATTTTAAAACTATTTTTAAATTAATTTTACTTGATATGAGTTAATATATATGTTTCAAATCGATTTATTTATATAAAGCATGTCTATGCAATATCAAATATTTATTAGTAATCTATCCTTTTATTTAAAAAATCTTGTCTTTGCTATATACATTATAAATAATAACTTAGTTATGAAATAAAAGTATTTTTCATAAAGAAAGTAAAAGAAACAAATAATCTAGTTTCTTCATTTACAAATATGCGTAAAATATTGTTTTTGGATTATATAATGATTATATGAGAAGAAAGACAATGATAAATTACAGATCATCCCTGTTATTATTTCTATAGACTTTGCACATGCTATGACTATGTTGTCATGGCCAGTTCTTAGAGAAAATGATTTAGTGGCTTGGCTATAGCCTTTTGTTTTTATCAAGTTCTTTTTACTTATTTATATTTCTGGATTCAGTTATGTTAGAAAATTTTCTGCATTCAGCCATGATTTTAATGGCTAAAATAATTGATTTTATAAATCTCTTGTATTTCATAAAAAATAATAATAATCTTGTCATGGCCGCACAATCACATGTGACCATCTCCATAATATAATTATATAACCATTATTTATCAGTAAAATAACCATTAATTAGCATTAGTATTAGCATCATCACGGTAATTATCATGTCGCCAAAGCCGATGTCAATCACCTTGCCACTATTTCACTATCAAAATAATTAAATTACATAATATAATTAGTTTTTATATTTTTAATTGATAATATGTTTTTATATTCTTAAATTAAGCGTGGAAAGGGATTTCCGTCATATTTAGTTTAAATAATAAAAAATCAGTTTTTTATTAAAAAAAAAAACATAACCCAAAACAGTACCTATTGTGCTCCTCCAATTGGCGTTTGTTTTGTTTGTCATACATTCAATTTTATTTATTTTTTTTTAAAGGAAAAAAACTGACAGGTGAAACACCATGTCTTCCCAGAGAAGTCACTATGAATTTGCACAGTGATTTCTTTCTTTTCTTAATTGTTTCTGATATATTTTTTTAATTTAAAATTAACTTTCATGTTACCATTTTCTTTCAATAAAGATGTTTTGAAATTAAGTTTGTTCTTGATTTTACTGAGAATAATTTAGTTTCATTATTTGTAAGGAATTATAAATGAGAGGATCAAAATTAAAAATCTATCCTTATTTTTTTTAATTTAGCTATTGAAATTTTTATTTCTTTTATATTCATTGTTTTTTTTTATATTACCTTGATTGATGATTTTCTTCTTCTACTTGTAATTATCGTCATAAGTTTGAAAAGAAATATTAAAAATATATTTTATTTATTAAAAATAAAATAATATTTAAATTTAAATTTATATATAATCTCTTTATATTTAGATTAACTTAATTTCTTTATAATAAAATGCTCATACAACATTAATGAAACCCTAACTTTGTTTTTTTTTAAATATATATATATATATATATTTAGATTGTTATATTTCTTAACACCACCATTATAACTTTTAAGAAAGATCATATTCATTCTTTTCTCTTTCTAGAATGATAAGTATTCATTGAAGGTTTAATAAACTAGTTATTAATTATATGAAAGTATTTGTCACACAAAATGTTACCAAAACAAACAAGATGTCATCTAAATCAATTCAGTCGGTTTTGAAGTCTAACTTACTTGGATTTGGCTCTATTTAGTTTGTCCTGTATTTTGTTTGAGGTAAAAACTTGTTTTTTTTTCTCAAGGTTTCCCTTCCCAACTAAATTTACATGATCCTCGTGCAAGTAACTAACATGAACAATTCTATTGAGGTATTTGTGTGTGCTTGTTTTTCAATTTTATAATTTAGTTTTTAGTTAGTACTAATATTTTTTCAGTGTTTACGTATATAATCCTTCCTTGTATATTTTGTTAAATGTAGGCAAGAAACTTGAGTTAAAGATTAAGTTTTTTTTTTATAACATGGAAATATGTTAGAAGAAATTATAACATGAGAATATGTTGCAAAGAATTTAACATTCTTTGTATATATTAAGAAATTTTGTAGCCCAACCCGGGACATACCACAAAATATGTATCTACTTAACCATTAAAGGTGTATTTAGAAATATGATAATAATTATTTTTAAAAATATTTTTATTTAAAAATATATTAAAATAATATTTTTTTTATTTTAATTTTTTTTATGATTTTAGTATATCAAAATGATCTGAAAACAAAAAAAATATTAATTTGAAGGAAAAAATAAAAAATTAATTTTTTTAAAATGAAAAATAAACAGGTTCTAAATTATCTTTTGTATAATTAAATGGCATAGTATTTACTTTTATAATCAGAAATTAGAAAGAAAACCCCTGAAAGGTGACCTTTATTACCGGGAAAAGAAAACGACTTAATAGTGTTTCTCAATGGACGTTAACTATACCAAGTGGAACCTGTCTAAATATATGTTCACATGAAAGTTACAGGTTTGTACTGCCCCTCTTCATCTCTCGATTTACAGCCCAATTGGGTCATCAACCAAAAAAAAAAAAAACCTTCTTAATTGAGTCTCTCAACCAAATTAAGCCTCTCCTTAAATATCTACTTAGTCTTAGTATGATTCTCTAAATATTTGCATGGTTGAAAGCATAACACAATACTTAAGAAGTTCGAGAAAATTCCAATTTATTTTCTAATTTTTATTGTTCAAAAATAAAAATTTTTTTTGAAGGAATTTGTGAATGTGTGTTGAATTTTAATTAGCATCTATAGAAATTCCAGTTGAAAATGCGGAATTGAGGATTATTAAAAGGAGTTTTTGTTCAGTGTAAAGAATTAAATAAGCAGAGGGGCATTATCTACCCAAAACATGTTAATTTAATAATGATATTGACTACGATAACAATGATGATGATAAGAACATAGCCATTACACCGCCTAAGATGTGGTAGGGAATGCAATTATTTTTTTTAAAGCTAAAGTGAAGCACTCAAACCAATAAAAGAACAGAAAGAAAGGACAGACAAAAACGAGCAAAAATGGAACCACAATAAAGTCCGGCAAGAGTTGCAACAGAGTCGGCAACGTTCAGATTATGATTTCTTGACATCATTAGCATTTGAAAAAGTTAGGGCAGAGCTTAAATTATTGTTTGCTAAGACAGAGACACAATATCAAAAACTATCTCGTGGGACCTCCCCGCATATCCTACCTACTCCCAAGCATAATAGAGGGAGCTCAAGACGAGAGGGGATTTTAACTTTTGGGAGAAAGGGATAGCACTGAAGGAGAGCGTGAGGCTGCCCTGTTTAGGGGTCAGTGCTGCTGCTACATAGGCAAAAGAATCACCCGTAAAGAAACAAATGACAAGACAAAATGCGTCAAGAAATTCTTGAGCACAAGGAAAGGATAGGCGCTTGCTGGAATAATAAATTTGAGTTAATGCTTCAAAACCTTTTATCCAATAATTGAGTATAAAAATTGAGTTTATGGATTTCATTTTCCTGAGAAAACATGGTGTTGGGTTTTGGATTTAGTAGTTCTTTAATATCATAAGATAATCCTTTTAACCAGACAATTTCTCCTAACGTTGTATTTTAATTCTTCTGAGGGGGTCAGTGTTATGAACCTAAATCATATGCATGTATCTTATTGATTTGGAATGTTTGGTAATAAATCATGTTTTGCACCTTGAATAAAACCAAATGATTATTTGGTTACGTATTGTTGTTTATTTGAATTAAGATTAATAGCATTAATCCAAATTGAACGCAAATTGTTTATTTTTTTATTTTTTGATTTACGTGGGGTGTCCGGGCCAGCTTGCGCGCACCACGACTAATCCCCACGGCCCACTGAATACCCTGCAAACCCAGTAGGCATGTACGGCACCGCGGGGGTGACAGGCGTGCACGCCAGGGCTCGAACCCAGGTGCAGTGGAAAGAGACAAGCCCCTTCCACCGCTAGGCCAAGCCCTAGAATGCGAACGCAAATTGTTTATTATAAGATCAAAAGAAGCTTCGAATTTATTTCATTTTGGTACTTTGTCAAGTAGTGAAAGAAACGAAGGGCTATTTGTAAAGCTACATATTTTAACTAATATAATTTTAAGATATAAGAATCAAATTTTATAACATAAGGCTTTTATTTTATTCATTAGGGGTAGTTATTGACATTTAATATTGTAATAATGAAAAGAATTTTAGATTTCAGATCTTTTATTCACTCACCCATACTATGTTAATGCTGACTTCTTAATTATATGAAAATATTTATACATTCCTTATTTATTTGAAATATTTTCTTACATGCATTGCAATAAAGAATAAATCTTTCTTTCTCTCTTTTCTTTTCTTTTCTTTTTTTTTTAAAAAAAAGAACAGTAAACTTTCTTATAAAAACATGATGTAAAGAATATTATTTAAAATTTTTAATCATGTTTTTAAGTGAAGGATCAATAGCTAGGCAAAAAATAGAGTTAACAAGCCTTAAAAGTATAATCAAAGCTTTATGGAGAAATATAAAATTTGTGGTCAAAACTTAAAGATAAAATATTAAACTAGATATATATTATACATCCACACATGAGATGAATAAACACAATACAAACATTAAAAAAGTGCATGAATAGAGAAAAACAAATGCAAGGATTTATCTTGGTTAAATGACATCAATATGTAGTACTCCAGCACAACTTCAAATTTTCAAATACACTAAACATTCTTACTTGTAGTGCAAGGAGTATAATATTTTATAACCATTTCTTTTCTTAGCCCAAGAGCAACTCATAACTTACTTGTTATACTCTCAAGCTAACTCTAACCAAATTCTAATAAAAATAATAGTAACTCGAATGATTAAACTCATTTCAAGAGCAAATCAACCAAAGTTTAGCATAATATGCGAGATTTCAACATGTTAAAAAATATATTTTATTTTAGTTTATTTATTAAGAGTAGAATATTAATTTTATTTTAGTTTATATTTAATCTCTTTGTATTTAGATTAACTTAATTTCTTCATAATAAAATTATAATGCAATATCAATGAAATCCTAGCCTTCTCCTTTCTTATTTTTGTATTTTTCTTTATTTAGTTTGGATTGTTTAACAATAGATATTTAAGATTTAGTTTTTCTATCACTTGTTTGAAAATGTTGTTGGTTATCGTTGGGTGTATGAAATTAAAACTAGTTTTGATAAGTCCATTGAGTGATACAAAATTAGGTTGGTTGTAAAAAGATACTCTTAAAAGTATGGTAAGGATTATAAAAAAATATTTTTCTTTATTGCAAAAATAACTATATTTGTATTCTTATTGAAGTAGCTTTGGTTTGCTAGTAACATATCTCTCAATATGATGTTAAAAAACCCTTCTTCAATAGATATCTTCAACAAAAAGTTTATATAACATCCTCTCCTAGTGTTTCACATGATTCTGAGTATGTTTATGAGCTCAAGAAAGAGTTACATAGTCTTAAACAAGCATCTCATGTTTGGTTTGAGAAATTTTCTGTTTTCATCTCTTTTCTCGGATTTATTTTTAGTAACTATAATTCTACTATTTTTGTTGAGTGTATTGATGTAGGTTATATTATTTTATCTTTATATGTTGATAACATAATTATTACTAATAATAACATTAATTGTATTTCAGTTTTAAAGAAAAAGGTAGCTAAATATTTTGAAATGAAAATTTTGAATTATCTACAATATTGTTTTAGGTATTGAAGTAGCCTACTCAACTAGAAATTACTTTCTTTCTCATTCAAAATATGTTGTAGATATTTTTGAACATGCTAGACTTACTGATAATAAGATTATATATATTTTCATTGAGGTTAACATAAGGTATTTTTCTTCTGATAATTTATTTTCGTTAGATCCTACTTTATACTGTATTATTGTTAGGAGCTTTATATATTTTACTATTATTCATTCATATATTGTATATGTTATTCATGTTATTAGTTAATTTATCACTTCTCCTACTATTGTTTATTGGATAGTTGTTCTTTCTATTTTATGATATTTTTAGTGTATAGTCTTTCAGAGTATTTTACTTCCATCCATTCTTTTCTTAGAGCTGCATGTATATTTTGATACTGATCATGATAGTAATCCCATAAATTGTAAGTTTGTTATTAGTTTTTATATCTTTTTAGGTTATTTTCTTATTTATTTGAAAAGTAAGAAATAATTTATTGTTTCTCAATCTTTAACCAAAATAGAATATCATGTTATGACATCTACTATCAAAAAGATTATTTAGTTGCATTGGTTATTTGTAGATACAAAAGCTTTCTTTCTCATCCTACTCCTATCTATTGTAACAACTAGAATTCTACCTAGATTGCTCATAACATAGTTTTTCATAAATGAACTAAGTATATTGAGATCGATTGTCATTTTACCCGTCATCATCTCAAGCATGATACCATTATTTTACTTTTTATTTCTTCTTCTTTGTAGATAGTAAATTTCTTTACTAAGTTGCATTCTATTTTTTTTTCTAGTTGGCAAATTTCTAATGCTTTTAACTGTCGCATTATAAGTTTAAAGAGAGGTGTTAAGAAATATATTTTATTTTATTTTATTTATTAAGGATAAATCACTATTTTTATTTTAACATATGTATAATTTTTTTGTATTTAGGTTAACTTAATTTTTTCATAATAAAGTGCTCATGCAATATTAATAAAACTCCAACTTTATCCTTTTTTTTATTGTATTTCTCTTTATTTAATTTCGATTGTTATATTTCTTAACACAACTAATATAGCTTTCAAGATAGATTATACTCATTCTTCTTGCTTTCTAGAATGATGAGTATTTATAAGAGGTTTGCGGAAGTATTTGTCACACAAAATCTTACCAAAACAAACAAGATCTCACCTAAAATCAATTCAATGGGTCTTTACGCCTAACTTACTTGGGTTTGGCTTCATTCAATCCATCCTATATTTTTTTATATACAAACTTGATTTATTTCTCAAGATTTTCCTTCTTAATTAAATTTATATGATCCTTGTAAAAGTGACTAACATGAATGATCTTATTGAAGTCTAATAAGATTGGAGAAAATAGAAAAATATTTCTATATTTCTAATGTAACTAACCTTATTACTCAAACTCTAATATTTTCACTTTGTAAAATAATCTTTAAAAAAATGCTTTCTTTACTTGAAAATCATATGATCTCCTTTCCATGATTGCAAAACATCATGCTTCCAGACAAAGTGTATATCATAAGCAAGTTTAATTAAATGTTGCTTCCAAATATATATACAACATTAAATAATTTCAAGTACAGTAAACTCAATTTTATTACATTATATTTCAAGTTACATGAATTTCTTAAAAAATATTTATATATAAGAAAATATTTTTATAAGCTCTCACTATATATAAATATTTTTTAAGAAATTTATATAACTTTCACATTATTGTTGACTCTAATTGGATGGATTGTCAAATTAATTTAATATAATTGAGAATAATAGCTAAAATCAGAATTTCTCGTTTGTGTATACACACACATGAAATTCTGATTTTAGTTATTAATTATCGAAACAATCCATGAAAACTTAATTAAAAAATATTAAATATCTAGTTGAATAATATACATGTGCTTCGCTCATGAAAAAAGAATTTATTAAATATAGGTAAAATATAATATTTTTTAAATATCATATATAAACCAATCAATTTAAATTTATTAATAATATAATAAAAAAATGACTCTTTTATTCATTAAAAGTAAATTTATTAGTAATTTCTAATAATAAATAAAGAAGATATACAACAATATGTTCAAATTTTATTTATTTATAGTAATTTATCCTCAACATTTATATTTAGTGTACATAAAAATATATATGGTTTTATTCAAATTTTATTACTATATAGAATTTGATTGGATTTTAAACTTTTTGATTTTTTTTTCAATTTCTTAAAATTATTTTTTAATATTTTTATACCACTTTTATTGATAAATATACATGCAAAGCATATTGTGCTAAAATTACCAATTATTTATATACAAAAGCACAAAACTTTGTTTCAAAATATTTAATTTGGTAAAAATTCCCTTAAAGTTTTTGAATCAGCTAATATATTAAAAGAAATTTATTGATAAATATCAAATATATTATCTTACCTTAACAAATTCTACATGCCAAAATTAAAATGACTTCTACTCTATATAAAAGGAAAATACTTATTATTTTCTATCACAACCGTAAATATATTCCTATATGATAGGTTAATCCTACGTTTCTACTACAATATTCTTATTTATTCATCCTTAATAAGAAACCAATCTCCTTAAATCACCCCAGACCTATACGGTACCATATTATCATTTCATTTGAACTTTTAAAATTATAAAAATATTTCTATAAAATATAATAACTAATATATAAAAAATCATAAAAATAAATCAAAATATATAAAATTTCATTAATAACTAAAATATAAAAATAATAAATTATATCAAAACTCAAAAAATAATTAAATTGTATTTTTGAAAACATTTTATAGGAAATTCTTGGTTATTTTTTATGTTACCTTTGACTCCTATAGAGAAAGAAATTTTTAACTTTTGACAAACTTTATTAATATTAAAAAATACCCTTTAGTTAAAAGACACAATAAAATTTTTATTTGAGTATATTTTTAATATTTGACTCACATATGTTAAAAAGAAGACTTTAAAATAAAAGAATTTTTAAAACTATAATGATAATTTGTTGATGATAAGATTTAATGGAGGCTAGAATAAAATTTTTATTCATATGTTATGTATGTATATTATAGATAAATGAATTTATTCAAATTTTATTCATAATAGTGTTTTATTGATTTTTTTTCCTATTTTTTAGAATGAAGTTTAATATTTTTTTATTGATATACTTGCAAAAAGAGATGATCATTTTTTACTCATTCCTACTCGCAACAAATGCCAAGAATACTAGTCTGTAGTGAATACTGTTTGATGCTTTTGATCTACTTGCTGGTTTCAATTCATTAATTAATTTTCCTTCAAGCAAATCAACTAAAAGGTAAAAAACAAGATCAGCAAGCATTAAATATATGGCAACCTTGCTTGCTACGCCAAGAACATGATGCAACTCGGAGTACGGAGCAACGAGTCATGTCAAAAAGACTCCAACCGCGATTCTTGCACCAGCAAAGAAAACAACTGCAATTCTTTGTTGTTGCATGAAAAATACATGGTCCCACAGCCCACGAGTGGTGATTGAAACTATGATATAATTCTTGTAAGAATTTGTCCCAGACAAGATTTTCTCAATATATTGATGAGAATGAACGCACTATGTTCTTCTCTTTCGTTCAGATAGTTGATTAGAAATAGGAGGACAATCACATGAAGGCAGTGAAACTCGAGAGTTCTCTGGCATGTAAAACGATTTTATTTTTTTTAATAAAGAAATGCAAGGATTAATTTGTCAATTTCTCGATGTTATTTTTTAGTTCTTTTTTTTTTTGGAAGAAAACGCAAATTAAAAGTTTACTAAATAGCTCCGTAAATTCACTTCAACAGGGCTCGTTAGCAACCCTGATTAGAACACGATGAGGGTTTAAAACTAGAAAACTAGAAATTAATCATAAAATATTAGCATAAGTGGTTAAGGTTTGGATTAGGATTCATATCTTATCATTAGATAATTTATAGTCTTATAATCGTTATAATCTTTATAGACAGTTAGACTACGGGCTTTACTTGTATATAAAAAAGATGGGCTCTATCGATTCAAGAACCAACATATGACTTTATGTTGCAAACAATAAAAGATAGGATCTTGTGATCCTCGTATACTAATAAAAACACAGTTACTTGCAAATATATACATAAGAAATAAAATAAAATGATGAAACAACCTTAAAACCTCTGAAAGTTTATGATTGTTCACTATAAAAAATGGTAGCAGATTGAAAATGACCTCTGATCATGTCTCAGGGCATGTAAAACAGGGCCAACTAAACGGGTGAGCGTGACTGAACTCTCTATCAATAATTTCATTTTCAGGACATCTTAAAATTAGTGCTTCGCCTGAAACGAAGTTTTTAAGATCTTGATTTTATTTTTAATTTTTTTAATATGTTGATATAAAAAATAAATTGAAAAAAATATTATTTTTTATAGATTTTCAAATTAAAAAACACTTTAAAAAAATCTTCAAACACCTTTAAAAACTTAATTATTTTTTTTTCAACTAGAGCGACCCTCCAATCCAATCGCCTAGAATCATTCTTTACATTCTTTACGGAACAAGTTAATTGACCAAATAAAGGTGCTAATCAAAATTAAACAGCCCATTTGTATTAATCTTATCTTAATGACACCAATGCAGCTAACCAGAAACATGTAAATTATATTTAATCACACACACACACACACACACACACACACACACATATATATATATATGGCTAGATTCTATCTCTGGCTGCTATAGAGGAAATCGGATCTAGATTTTCTAGTAGTTCAATTCATACCGCCAAATTAATTCACCGAACTTGCTAAAGGAGATCTTGGAAGTCATTTTCATCTCATAAAAAACTATCTACTAGCGTCTGGTTTTCGAACACCTGCCCAGTGGTTGCAATGTCACGATTCCCTTTGAACAAAGAAAATATAACTGGGCCTACAAGCATTCAATAATGTCTCTAGATCTGTCTTGATAGCATGGATTGCTACGAAAAGTAATGTCATTGTACAACGCACTTGATACTCCAAGGTATACATAAAATAAGGTTGAGAAATTATTTCAACAACCTGCTTCCCCATTTAAAATTACGGATATATGTACACACACACATTACTAAACTTGGCCACATCATTTTATAGTTAATGCATTATTAGTTATTTAATTTCTTAATTATGATTGTGTTATTAAATATGAAATGATTCACATTCTAAATATAATTTACTAAATAGATCATTTGAACAAATTTAATGATTTGAAATACACATTACGAAAATTTATATTGTTTCAGTAGCATTTTCCTACCAATTTAATTACCAAAATGCTATCATAAATAGTTACTATAATAACACTTATTTAGCTTAATGCCATTAATTTTTGTGGCATGCAATATCTTATATTGTGTATTGCTAGCGAATTCATTAAGGTCCTTGTTAATAATCATTTAAATTGTTCATCAATCTCTAGTTTTCTTTTTTCCTTTTTATTTTGTCTTATCATAGAATTCATTATGAACATTTAAAATATTACCATATAAATAGGCTCACTAATATCTATAATTATCTTTTATTTAATTATTGATATTTAACTTTTTCACCTCATGAACCCAAAAAGAAAAGAGAAACTAAAGACAAATAATTTCATTTAAATTTTTTAAATGGAGCCTCTAAAGCACTTGTTAGTATTTTATTTATTTATTTTACAGAGAAGAGTGATTAAAACTTTAAATCTTTAGAAAGAAGAGGGACATTATTATCAACTGAGTTATAGCTTATTGGCAACACTTAATTAATGGCTTTTATTTTAGATATAAGCTAGCCATAGGCCCGACCTTATTTGCAATATTAAATAAGAAAGAACGTATTTAATTCAAATATTGAAGTCGTAGATATTATTTCCATGAATAAATTTTAGAAGAACAATTACATGTGAATTATATGCATGAATCGGACATGCATTTGGTTCATGATGTAGATACAAACAACATTAAAAAAAAGTAACAAGCATTAACAAAAAAAAATTCAATTAAACAGGGCTACTATATTAAAATTCAAATTCATAATTTTATTATTAAATATTTATTTTTAAATAGTTTGTTTCTCTTTAAAAAGTTTACAACTTCTTAAACACAATTAAAAACCAATCGACACAAACTTGAAAACCTAAATATAAAGGAAAAGTATTAAAAGTTCAATACAAATTAGAAAAATATAAAACCATAAATTTTCTAAACTAAATTATATTAATTAAAAAAAATAATTTATTCCTAAAAATCTTCCTGCATCATTCTTCTCGAGTTGAAAAGAACTTATCCTCGAGTTTAAATTACTCTTATCTCAATTTCATAGATGTCCAATAAAACATTTCCAACTCTTTACATGATTAGCCTTCCCATTAAAACTATCATATATATCATATTTATTAAGAACATGCTTAACCATTCTAAAAATGAAATTGATGTTAGAGTTAGAAGAATATTTAAAAATCTAATTTGCAATTTTTATTTAAAGTACAATAACATTAACTTTAACGTCATCCATTCCTAAATTCATCTCAAACACATTTAAGGCACATCCTTCATAATATACATCATAATAAACCACATTTATAACGTCATCTAATTTAGTTTTCTTCTTTGAACATCATACACTAGTACTTTTGCATCTAAATCTTTTAATACAACATCATCTTCAACATTCTCATCGAATTTTGATGGTTGATTTCAATCAATGAAAAAATAAGAATCAATGAAACTTTTAGTTTCAGCATCATATTTTTCATTATCAAGAAGTTGCTTTCTCTATTTAGACTTCTAAATCAGGTTCTTAAAATTAACCATGTATTTATAAACTCTTCTAATGATCCCCGGCTCTTTACCTTAACCAATTGACAAGTTAATTTTACAATCTATCTCCATATGCCTTTTATCACCATTTCATGAATGATTCTTTTATAAGAGAGAACTTCATTATCCGCTCTTACATGAGCACTCTTTATTCTACTTATGCTTCTTATCATGATTATTCTAGCACACAACAAGAAAATAACAACTAGAAAAATTATGTCCTAATATCAAATAACATAAATAAAAGTAACATAAGAAAGATAGTGAACAAAAACAATACAAAATTCTACAAAATAGGACCATCACATAAAAACTTTAATTCATAATTTTATTACTAAATATTTCTTTTCAAGTAGTCTGCCTCTCTAAGAGATTTAAAATTCTTTATATAAACTAAAAAACCAACTAAGAGAATTACAGCTAAAAATGATGGAACAAGAAAAAAGAAAAGAAAAATGACATCCATTATAGATGGAGTTATAGAGGAAATATGTCCATTGTTAATACCATGTGGTGAATCCATTGATAATATTTAAAATATAACCTGATATACGACCCTTCTCCCCTTTTCCATCACCCATTTCATCTTCTCCTTCCTTTTTATTATGCAAAAAATAGCAAACAACACCCTATATTTTATCACAAATCAAGTTTTCATCATCACAAATTTGGCCACCCTAACACTTAGTTTGTCAACATTTTTATTTTGATTCAATTGTTTTTGAAGATTCGCCATATCAAGTAAGAAGAACTAATTTTTTTTGTTGTAATCCATTTTTAAAATGTTAGCTATTTTTGGAATTTTGAAGTAGTATAGTTTGTTTATATGTTTACTTATTTTATGAATTTTTCTCATAGAAGTTTGTGTTATGAATTTATGATTTTTTACATGTTAGGGTTTGTTTGAGATTTTGAAAAATTATATTTGTTTATTATTTGATGAAATTGAGTTTGATTTTGTAACTTAGTTATTTTATAATAAAATAAAAATTACTTATTGAATGGGTACATTTTATATTTCTCAATTTGAAAATTTCAGCAAATTTAGAAGAATGTTAATTTTTTCATTAAAAATTGATAATGATTTAAGGGAACATTAAAATAGATTGAATGAGCTTGAGTCAAACCAATGACAAATAACTAGTTGGATACTAACAATCTACTTAGTGCACATGATTAATTAATATATTTTATCATCAATATTCTATATAAGTTTCATATTAGTAATGAATGATTAATTTAAATGTATCAAGTCCACTTGAAGGGTTGCATAAGATGGATTATTGTAATAAGATTAAGAGTTTTATTAAATATGAATTATATAATACAAAAATATTAGTGGAGGTGATTTAAATATCTATTTAAGAAGTGTAAAAATAAAAAAAAGTCTCGATCTAGATGTTATTACAATACATAAGAGTGGAAAAATAAGGCTTTTCCACTAAAGGACTTTATTTTGGTTTTATAAGCCTAAAGGATTTTATCAAGTTAATCTACCCAATCCTCAGCTTTCTCAAACTTTTTTAAGCTCATTTAGGAGTATTATGATAGATAATGTTTTTTCACATGAAGGAGAAGACTTGTTCATGGTTATTTCAGCAACAATTTCAACCTTTATCTATTAATGAAGTACTTTAATATAACTAAAAAAATTATCTTTTTATAAAGGTATTGAGGCATCCAAATAAATCCATTTTACATTAAGAGAAAGACTAAGGTGAGGTAATGATAATCTTTTTTCATTTAGACACTTATCATATTTTCTAATCAAGTTTATAACATCTAAGAAAATAATGGGGTCAATAAAGCCTATTTAAGTTATTTATATGGCTAGAGCCTTAGTGCCTATATGTATGCTATAGATATTTTTAATGATCTTTTTCAACATTTATTGGTTTTCACCAAGAAATAAGTATTATGAGACTTGAATTATTATAGAAATTTTATACAATTCATTGTCCACTAGGCAATACTTTACTCTTCAACTAGTTAGGTAAATGATCTTATATCAATCTATAGGGATGTCTATAACAGTAAGTATTGTTTGATAAGATTTCTCTAATCTTCATCATTTTCATGGTGACTTAAATGGTAATCTATTATGAAAAACTTGGAGAAATTATTAATAAATATTGCCACAAGAGAGAAAGAACACAAGATTTAACATGGTTTGACAATGTGTCTACATCTATAGGAGTGAACAACTTTTATTTTCAACATTTTAAAATATGGTTACATGTTATATATTTATATTAGACCCTAAACCACCTAAAGAAACTTAGCTATCCAATGAATCCTAACCATCATTTTGTTCCATTCTCCTTCGCTCTAACATCTACCCATAAACCATAAATTACAAGTTAACCACATGTGTTCCTTCTTGATTGATATTTAGCCTTTCAAAAAGTTACATCCAAAAATTATTGAGGGTCACTATGGTTTTGGAGCTTACCATCTATGGTAGAAGGTCGACTTTGTCATTTATTTTTATGTAGGGATATTAATAATATAGATTTTCCTTTTTTTTAATGTAAGAAAATTATTATAAAACCTTTTACTAGTATCTTATTATTCAGGGGTTTTGGCTTTAAAATATCTATTACTTTGAAATACTATTAATTATCGGTCATTATATGCTTATAAAAGGTAAGCATTGAAGCTTTCATTAAGTTCATTTTAATTAAGAAAACTTCATATTCAACCATATTAATGGAGTTGGAGAGTTTAAATTGAAGTTCATATTAAAAACCTTTCACTTTAAAGCTTATAAATACAATCCTTACCTTGTACCTAAATACATAAAGTTTTTAATTGGTTGGGGTTGTCATAGACACAAAAGTTGTATTTTGTTCATATGTTAAGTATTTCATGAACTAATGTTCAACAATAAAATATATAGAGGTTTAGGCTTTCTTAATTGACATTAGTTGTTATTAGAGACTAAATTTCTCCAACTCAATAATTTATTTTGACCTAACATATCTATTTTTATAGAGAATCTACTTGACTAGTCAAGATATTCACTTAATAAACTTAGAACTAAGGTTCCAACTTCTTTGTAACACTTAACAAGGCTAGAGTCATCTTTTCCACCTCCAAACATATAGTTTCAATATCATGGAGTCTTTTACTATTGTAGTAAACTAGCTTCTACTTTCCATCCATCTTCTTTGTAAAGAAGATGCTCAAGATTAGGTGTGTCATCCTCAAGTAGAGAAAAGATGGAAACAAAACTTTGAATTTATCAAGTATTCATAAAATATTTTTGTTATTTTAAAGTTTAATAAGAAAATAATTATGTTTTTATTTGTTTTAAAGAACAATAAATAACTTTTTTCTAAGTATAATATGAATTTGTTGAGAGTTACCACTCTTCTAATAAGCCTATACATATCCTTTACAAACTAAAGAGGTTTCATATCTAGGATGGTGAAATAGAAAATACAGTTAGTTTTTTTTTTTAAATATCAATTACTATCATTTTTTCTCAATTAAAATGAGACATTATCCTCAATATCATAAGGTAGAAAGATAGAGTATATAAGATATCACCTGAAACAATAAACATTGATAAACCTAAAACACACTTAAAAAAATATATGAAAAAACAAAACAAAATAATATGCTATAAATAAAACCAAAAGACATAAGTTTTTACAAACTAAGGTTTAAATTATAATTGTGATTGTGGCTCACATCTTTTATTGGTTTTACATCTAAGAACAACTTAAACACCCTCTAGAGGTCGGCGATAAGCTTCCCATCTAGTTTTTAAAAAAACTAACAAACAAGATCTTTTTAGTTAAATTTTTAAAACTAAGTCGATCATCTTCCTTATAAAAATGGGGTCATAAATCATGAATTGCATGATATACATCATCACTAGGATGTGTCTCAAAAGTCAATAAAAGTTTATCCAAAGACCCTTTACTCAGACAATCCTTAATGAATTATATTTTATCTTCATGGTTTATATATATCATTCTTAAAGAATGATATTGTGTATTATAAGTCTAACTGGCACATCAGTGATAGAGTTTCAGTCGTTTTTATGATATTTCTTTGTAAAAGTGTTTTTACTTGTTCCATGCATGTATGAAATAAAAGAATTGGAAGACTCACTTAATAATCTGACCTTTACTTTAATTAGCTAGTGAATATCTTCAGGAATTTCATAGTTCATTAACAACCTCAATCTTGCACACCTAGCTTAGTAAATTTTTGTAATTATATTCTCATTGTCAGGAATGTATTTTTGAAATATTTGATTAAGATAATATTTGAATAAGTAAAGGTCATCCCAATAAAAGTTCTTGACTTCATTCAAAAATTTACTTTTGTCTAGAGTATTCCAGTGAACTGACAAATCTTCTATTGCAATAAACTTGATAAAATTAGTAAATCAAGGCATTGCACTAAGAGAAAGTAAAGATTCATGAAAAGTAATCATTAATTGGCGTGATGTTGAATTTCAAATCTATTATCACTCTTGACAAAAGATCCGCATTAATATTTTTAATGCCTTTCTTATCTATGATTTCTTTCTAAGAATAAATTATTTGCCAATCTTAAGATTCATCAAACTTAGTTTTACTCAAAGTAGATTTAAGTTGATCATAAATTAATTCTTCAGTATAATCTACTTCTTATAAATCATTATCATCTCTAGGTTGCTTGCAAATATTAAAAATATTCATCTTCAATATCATATTTTCAAATGATAGTTTTATTAGTCCATTCACGCAATTAATCATAGCACTAAAAGTTGCAAGAAATCAATGTTCTAAAATAACAAGAAATAAATTACATCCTTCAACAGACTATGTATCAAAGACAATAAAATTCACAGGATAAATAAATTTATAAACTTATACTAACACATCTTCAACTATTACTCTAGGCAATTTTATAAATCTATTAACAAGAGAGTTATAGAAGTTGGTTCTAACTTGAAACTTTTTTTTGAAACTTTGAAAAACTAAATATGAAAGTAAATTCACACTAGCTTCAAGATCAAGTAAAGCTCTTTCAATTTTATGTTCTCCAACAAGGCAAGAAATTGTAGGATAACCAGTGTCTTTATATTTCAAAGCATTATTGTTTTAAAGAATGATGCTTATTTATTTGGCTAAAAAAACTTTCTTTTTTACATTTAGTTTTTTTTTTCCAGAGTGAATAGATATTTCGTAAATTTAGCATAAGAAGGTACCTATTTAATAGCATTGAACAAAGATATATTGATCCTTACTTGTTTAAGAGTTTCAAAGATTTTAGATTTATGATTAACTTTTCTTTTGTTAGTCATAGTATGAGGAAATGGAAGTGTTAACGGGGAATCAATTTCTTATTTGCAATGTTGAGATTCAATCTCTTGTTTACCTTCATAGATTGACTCATTATCTTTCTCGTAAAGTTTAAGAATGAGTTTTTCAATAACCTTACCATTACGGAGAGTAATGACTAATTTGACTTGATCCACGTTTTAGCTTCCAGTACTACTTACATTTACATTGTGTTATCCCTTGATATTTTATTGCGGTTGAGATGAAAACTTACCTTTCTCTTGATAACTAAAAGTAGATCTGCCATGGTTTGAGTATTTTGAGTGTTGATTGTCTCCTGCTTTTCAATTAATATATGCAACATTTCCTCAATATTTTTTCTAGAAAGTGGAGCATAAGGAGGTGCATATCCATAAAAATTTTGACAATTATGTTATGCTTAAAACAGTGGCTGTAAAGTTTGTATATTATTGTTATCACTCTTCTAATTAAAATTTAGGTGATTTTTCCAACCAGGGTTGTATGTTTGCTAATATGGGTTATGATTGGGCTTTTAAAAACTATTTAAAGTATGAGATTGTTCATAAAGGCATTCCTTAAAAGAAGGAAAAGTTGAATAGTCATTAGTTGAGTGCTCATTATTTTCATAGATTTAACACGCAATGTCTTGAACAAATTTTAATTTACCACTATTTTTTAATTCCAATGCCTTAACTTTTCCGGCTAAAAATACAAACTTGACTTGGAGGTTATGATCTTTCCTAAGTTTTACATACCTACACTAGATGTCTGAAGTTGAGTTTACCGGTACATCATAAGTACTTGTTGTGTCCTAATTTTGAGCATTTTTAGCTCACAAGTCTAAGTACTTCATTATTTCATCAAGGTCTTTATCTTTATAAGTTTCATTGTATATCAATTCTACCATATATCTATCTTTAGATATTAACCCTTTATACAAATAAAAAAATAATCATTATGTTCTAAAACTATGAGGAGGGCATGTATTAAGCAAGTGTTGATACTTATCCCAACATTGGTAAAATATTTCTCATGATTTTTGAGTGAAAGTGGTGATTTAGATTTTGAAAGAGTTTGTTCTGTGAGAAAGGAAAAAATTCTTTAAAAATTATTATTGCATTTCATCCCAATTACAAATGGATCCTGGTCTCAAAATTTGTAGCCATGTTTTAGTTTTATCTTTTAATAAAAAATGAAAAAGCTTTAATCTGATAGTGTTTATACTATAATTTAAATCATTATAAGTGTTACAGACCTCCTCAAATTCTCTTAAATGCAAATATAAATTTTCTAAATCTAAGCCATGAAAAGAAGGTAAAATTCGAATAATATCTAGTTTAAAATTAAAATAAGATGTATCATGAAGGAAAACTATGCATGAGGGTACATATATTTTTATGGGATTCATGTGGTCTCTAAGTATTCTATCTCAATGATTTTCATTATGAAGCGACTAGTTATGTATTTCGACTATATTTTTTGAAAATAATGAGGATACCCTACAAAATCTACCACTTAAGATACGTGATCAAACTCTCATACATGTGTAGGAAAAGAATAATGTGGAAGAAAATAAAAATAAAAATAAAAGAAAAAAGAAAAAGAAAAGGAAACAAAATAAAAGAAATAAAAGTTATATAAATTAAAAGTGAAGAGAGAAATTAAAATAAATATTATAATTTATATAAGATTTTAGATCCTTTGCAAGGACACTAAAAACTTAACATGACCAAAAGATTGATGTTTTCTTTCAAATACAGAGTGTCAAAATAATAAATAACTCGGCAAGACTAGGGTCGAAACAGATGGGGGTTAACTATAATGATTATAAATAATGATGATGATAATGATGATGATGATGAGTTGAAAAGGAATTTGAGATGTAAGATTAATGTAAGCATTAAACAATAATAAAACAATTGTTAAGGTTATAGTATCTACTAATGGTACTTCAAACAAGTATAGTAAAACTTTTTTTATTACTAAACTGGAAACTACACACAAAAAAGATTCCAATCGAATTATAAATTGGTAACATGATTGTATTAGTTATCTTATTTGAATAATGCTAATACTTGTAAACGTTGTCAGGTATTTATGATTATAAGTTATGTTAACAACAAATCAAGTTGTTTTTATAGCATAGGTGTAGGTTAAATCATACAGATAGGTTGTGAAAATGTTAAGTATTTGTTGTACCAATGATTATACAATATAAATCTAGATTAACCATTTAATAAGTAAAGTATTAACAGTAAGCAAGATAAAAAAAATAAAACATGTTAGTGTCAAATATTAAAGTCCATGTTGATTTTATACCATACTTATTCTTACACCATTAATGTAATATTTTCACATTGACATAATAAACTTAACTAAATATAATGAAAGAGAGAAACATAAATAAATAAGATAATAACATAAATAAGATTTAAGTTAACTAAGTAAAGAAAATAAAATGACAGGTATAAACAAGAGATTAATAAAAGTATGACTTAAGTATTATAAAAATATAAAGAGAGAGTAAGAAAATGATTTTAATCTGAAAATTAAAGTGTCGAACTGCATGATAAATGTTTTCTTTTATAAGCCAAAGTTTGAAACTATTGATTTAATAACTAATTGTTTAGTGGGTGGTTATATCTTGACTTTAGTAATAATCTTTATCTTCTTGTCTTGAGCAAACATTATTGTCAACATCAAAATTTAAACAGATTGTTTTTATAAAAGTTCTAAAAAATTGTCTCAGTTTTCAAAATGACAAAATTAAATCTTAGATTATTCATAAATATTTTAGACCTATGTCTTAGCTTTCTAGCCATATAAACCAAAATGAAATTTAATATTTACAGCTTCAAATATGACCCAATAACTGAACAGTGTTGTAGTTTAGATTAAATCAGCACCTCTTTCTTAAACTTAGCTCTGTCTTTATGTTTTTAATTTCACTAGTTAAACTCATCAATCAATCCTTTTATTTATATGATAGGTCTACATTACATTTAAGATGAACATTTTCCATAAACTAAAGGCAACTTATGTTTATTAAATATGTTATTATAAAATATACTCTAGTTAAGGAGTTATTGATATTTCAAGTGCAAAATAATTATATAAAACCTTAATAAAAATACACTTTTAAATGTTAATTAGATGACTTAAAAGTTTTTAAAATTGAGATATATTCCCACTTGTTGACCAATATTTATAAATATTCTCCACCTTAATGGTGAAAGCATAATTGAAAGGATTCGACTTTATTCATTAATGATAGATAAATAAAATACCTATTAGGAATCTTATAAATCAAGGTTGTCAATTCCATTTCGATAGGTGTTTTGCTTTTTTAATTGAAATGGAATGTTTCAATTTTGAAGTGTTTCGGCATACATTTCAGGGTTGTACTGTTTATATATATATATATATATATAATTTTAAATTTTAAAATATTTCTAAATATTCAAGATTAAATAGATCTTTAACTTAAAGTAATTCAACTTAAAAAAATATTAAAATATTATAAAAGTAAAATATTTTAACACAAATATTTTAAATATAAAGTTAGGTTAATGTTATCAAGGCTAATGAAATCTAAAGCATCTTGTGTTTTGCTCAAGTTCCTACAAAGTATAAACATGAAAAAAACAACATGAATATAAACTATATATATTAGTGATAAATCTAATTTTAAAAAATTAATATCATTGTTAATCAAAATAGTATAATAATTTTCAATATTATTATTAATATAATTGTTATTGAAAATAGTAATGAAAAAGAGCTTTTTATAATTGAGTAATTGAATTAATAAAATTGAACAATGTTCAATTTGATTTAATGGCTTTTCAAGAGTAGAACGGAACATGTAGAATGAAACCGGAATGTTTCGGGAGGAATTTAGCGAAAAGATCCAGAACGAACTAAGATTTAAAATAAGATGAAATTTATTCTGTTTTTTTTTAAATTGGTATGGAATGTTTTGGCTATTTCAAGTGAAACAGAATGGAATTGACAACCTTGTTATAGATGTAACTCAAAGCTTATACTTTTAACTAATATGACATCCATATAGACATTTATATTCTTCATCAATTAGTCCTTGAAAACCTGATTCACCATTATTTGATAGATGACTTTAGTATTTTTAAGCACAAAATTGATGGGTTTTTTTGAAACATATAAAGAAAAAAAAAGAAATTTAAAATTTCTTGGGATTCTAAAAGATCTTGTTAAACAATCAAGGATTGTTTAGGGTTTCTATGAAGATTACCTAAAGAAAATAAAAATAATCTTTCTTAGTTTATATCAACTCTTTAAGACTGAGTTAACGCAAAACACAAGTTGTCTAATTCTCTAGCTTTTAAAAGTAATCAACATGAACGACCAAATAAAAATTTCCTAAAACCCTTTTAGGAGGAAAAGATTTATATATCTTGAGTGCTAGCTTTTTATTTTTTCTACTTTAACTATCTATATTGGTTTATCTGATGTGTAAAGTGCATACAATATATAATGTTCTATGTGAATATATAAGGTTTAACATTCTATTTACAGGAAAAACCTAAAAACTCTTTTTCTTGAAATAATATTACATATATTATTTTAAGATAAATTTAAAAATTTATACAATTAGGTCCCTACTTGATTTTTTTTAAGTCTAGAATTATAATCCCTTGTATAAATTATTTTAATCATTAATTTTTAAAATTTATGTATAATCAAATCATATTTAATTATTCATCATATTATCATTTCTTATTGATAGTTTCTTATATGTATGATTTATGAGGTTCCCTAATATGCTGGTCCTAATATAAATCATAATCTTAATTAAAATATGATTAAAAAAGATAAATAACTTAACTTATTATCAATTCAAAATTTGATTGATTTATATTTAAATATCAAGTTCAACATTTAGCAAAGCGTTATGATCCTAAAATAGTAGAAAAATTATAAGTAATTTAACTTAATATTTAAATGATCAATTTCTTTATATAATTATTATCTTTTCATGAAGAATGTTTTAATTTAAACATTGGATTATAAAATTTATTTACTTTGCCAAATCATATTTACTCTTAACACTATAATGATTGATTATTTGAATAAAATTATATAAAAAAATAAATCTCACTCTATCTTACGTAAATATTTTATAATAAAATTATTTAAGTATATGCATGATATTTTTTCTAATTTACCAAGGCTAAGGTTGCCAAGGTATCAGCAAATTGATTCCTATATCTGCTTATATGGATGAATTTAATCTCTTTAAATTCATTGGCCAACCTTAAGAGATAATTTTGATACAGCTTCAATTTCTCATCCTTGGTTTGCCACCCATCTTTAACTTGGAAAATGATTAGTAAGGAATCCGTGAAGACCTTAAGCTTATTTGCTTTAAGTTCTAAAGCAGCGTCCAAGCCAATGATACAAGTTTCATATTCAACTGTATTATTGGTACATTCAAATTATAACCTTACTGAAATAGTATATTGCTTTTTTTTTCTTGAGAAATTACTATCACTCCTGCCCCATTTCCTGATACATTTACTGTATCATAAAAGTAAAGAGTCTATATATCATTTTCATCGCCTCCATTTTTTATTACTATCACATCTTCATATGCAAGGTTAAAGTTTAGAGGCTTATTGTTTTCCATGGCATGATCTGCAAGATGACCAGCACTTACGCTTTCTTTTACAGCTTTTCTTGTCATAAAGACAATGTCATATTTTGCCAATAATACTTGTCATCTTGCTATTCTACTTGATAAGTAAGGTCTTTCACAAATATACTTGAGTGTATCTAATTTTAAAATCAACTAGGTTGTGTAATACAATATATATTGCATGAGTCTTTTCAAACTCCAACCAAGGCACAACACAACCTTTTAATTGTTGTGTATCTAGACTCATATTCATTGAATTTTCTACTTAAGTAGTAAATAACTTGCTCTTTCCTTTCTGACTCATCATGTTGTCCTAACACATAGCCCATAATTGTTTCTCTTACTGTCAAATATAAGATCAAAGGCCTCCCTGATGTTAGAGGTACTAGCAGCTACAGATTTTGCAAGTACCTTTCTATTTTATCAAAGGCTTCTGCACAGTTATTGTTCTATACTTCAGGATTTTTCTTCTTGAACAAGCAAAAAATTGGCTCACAGGTCACGTTTAATTGAGATATAAACTAAGCTATGTAATTTAGACATCTAAGGAAACTTCTTACTTCCTTTTTTATCTTAGATGCAAGTATCTCCTGAATAACTTTGGCTTTATTAGGATCAACTTCTATTACTCGATTACTTATTTTAAAGCCCAATAATTTTCTTGTTTTTACCCTGAATGAGCATTTTATAAGGTTTAACTTTAACTGGTATTTTTGTAGCCTTTCAAATAGTTTCCTTAATACTTTCATATGATCTTCTTCCTGAAGGTTTTCAGAAAAAAGTGATGTAAATGATAAGTCATAGATTGCTACGAATCAAGAAAGCAACAAGTAAGGAGGTGTTCATAATGAAAGCATTAAATAAAGAGGTATATTGAGTACAATTCATTACAGGAAAGCCACCTAAACTAGTTTTATCTAAACCAATAGTGGCACATGAAGGGAGTTACAATGCTTTACCTAATGACTATGGGTGTTCCTTTAAAAGCACTCAACAATCACCTATTTTTCAAGCAGAAATTAAAGGATTAACCTATAGCAGCAGATGTTTCATTCTAGAAGAACTGGAAAAACAAAGAAAAGCTAAGGGTAAAGAAAGGGCAAACGTGACTGAGGAAATAAACAAGCCTGTTATAAAAGAGGAAATCAATGAATTCTTGAAGCTGATGAAACACAGTGAATATAGTGTTATTTAATAGCTCAAGAAAACTCCAACAAGAATATCACTTTCTTCTTTGATTCTAAGCTTTGAGCCATATAGGAAGGCTTTACAGAAGGTATTGAATAAGACATATGTTCCTTGGAACATCAATCAAGAAGTATGGAATATTTAGTGGAAAGAATTCAAGCTTCAAATTATATATACTTTATTGAAGATGAATTGGGTCTTGATGGTACTAGGCATAACAAGCCGTTATATATTACGATGAGTTGTAAAGATATTCTAATTGAAAAGGTACTTATTAATAATAGTTCTGCACTGAATGTCCTACTAAGGTATATGTTGAAAGAAATGTCTATCAATGAGTCATTTATGAAACTTAACATATTGATGGCGAGAGCATATCATGGTTTGCCAAGACAGGTAGTTGGGACCCTAAAAGTGGAGCTATATGTAGGGTCACAGATGTTTCTGATAACATTACAAGTTATAGATATTCATTCATCTTACAACATATTATTAGAGAGGCCATGGATTCATGTAGCTAGAGCAGTGGCTTCTTCACTGCACCAGTAGGGTGATGAATCATCTCATAATCAGTCAAATATCTTCAAATAGTTTATTTATATTTAATATATATTTGTTTAGTACCTTTGATTAAGGCAACATATAATCTAGATCAAAATATAATATTTTCTATAAAAAAATAACTTAGTTATTTAAAGTCTAAAGATTACTTACACAATTATCATACGAACTATTTTATAGACACAAATGATCTCTTTATATGGAATCCTTGTGCGGGTGAGTTAAGTGTACATGTCAACTAACTAACATTTACATATTAATTTCAAGCATTTCTCATATCTAAGTTTATTATAACATCTAATTTTTTTAATAAAGGAAAGAATATAATATATACTAGTTTCAATAACTCTAATTAATATTTAGCCTTAATAGATCATCAACTAGGAATATTTAGGAATAATATTTTGATATAATAAGAATCTTATAATTATAACCACTTTATAATTTCATTTGCAAAACACTTTTGTCCTAACTTTATCACTCTAGACTTATTAATCAAATATTAATGAATATCTTTATTAATAATATATATATATATGTATATATATATATATATTCCATGAAAAAAATTGGTTTCACATATAACAAATTGATTAGTTACAAAATATGCACACTAAGATGAAGGGTATAACCTTGTAATGAAAAGTCCTTTGATTTATTATGAATGATGTTTTCTTTTTGTCTCTGAGTGTATGAGGATTTGATGCTACCCTAAGTTTATGCCTAATGAGTTCAAGAACTTAAAGTCAGTTATAAAGTCTATTAGACTATCAATTTTTGGTAGAGAGAAGTTGTCCTATAAATAAACTTTATTGATGCTAGTAAACTTAACACATATCCTTCACCTTTCATTTGCCTTTTTTTTTTCATGACCATATTGGTCAAACATTAAAGAAAAATAACTTTTTGAATGAATCGTGCTTCATGAAGCTTGTGTACCTCCTCGAATATTTTCTTTCTTCTATCCCTTATAAAATTCCATTTCTTTTAGCAAACAAAAGGAAGTGAAATAGTCATATTTAACTTATAGACACCTGTGTCAAAGATAAATTTACATAAATCTTAAGGTTTGAGCTGATGTTTTATTTATTTTTTGAAGTATATGTATCAAACTTTTTTCTTGTTTGAGTTTTAAGGTAAACTTAATCTTAGTTACTATATTTGTTTCATCTTTATGGATTTTAATGTCTTATAATTCTTCTTCCTATGTTGTATATATTTTGTTCTCTTTTATAAAGCCTTCTAATCCACAATCAAATCCTTTTATCTCTTCAAACATGTAAAGGTGTACCTTTTTAATGCCATTTAATCACTTATAACTACGAGTATTATTTGATTAATAAGAAGTTTTACAACCTAATGCTATATGTGTATGGTAACATTGAATCATAAAAAAGAGATATATCAATTATAGTATTATAAGACAAGTCTATCTGGATGACTATAAAAATTTGTTGGAGATTTCTACACAAGTGATAGGTTCTCATGATGATTGTTATTTATAACATGTCCTTTACTAGTATATCTTTCTTTTTAATCCTAAATAATAGCATCTTGAATACGGTTAACTTAAAGTTATCTATCCCTATCTTATATATAACTTATTTAGAGATGATATTCACTATCGTTTCATCATCCACTAAGACCTGGTATATTATATGGTTAAAAAGGATGGTGATCTCTAATGCAACCTTATAAAAAAAAATGATGTATTCTTCACTTTTTGAATTTAATACAATTAGTTTATACCACGGGCTTAGAATATAAAATACAACTAGAATTTGCTTAGATTAACTTGCCTAATAAGTTTTTATATTTATTATCAATGGAAGGAAAACAAATTATATGAAACACAAAGGATGAAATTTCCTTTTTCTAAATTTTTTTTGACAAAAATCACAATTGATAAGGTTTACAAAATTCCTTATGGATTAAATTCTTTTCAAAGCTAATGGATAAGCTAGAAGGATGAGAATGTTGGAATTGAATGGCATAGATATTTATAAAACAAGTAATTTTTTAGGCTTATAAGATCTCTAATGTTTAAACACAAGTGAAGAAGGAAAAGGGCCTCAAAAGGTTAAATTGTGTTTATATAGTTAAAAACATTATACAAAAGATATGATAGTTGAGGAAAAGATATAGATGTTGAATATGAAGATGGATTATCTTGGGGTTCAAGGTACATTATATTATTTTAAACCCAAATAAGCATGTTCATACAAAGGGTAAAGTGGTTAATATACTTTTTAAGATATAAACTTAAAGTGACAATATAACTCTACAAAATTTGCTTTAATTTATGGTTTATATGTTATGTATTATTAATACTAATTATATGACCAATATTTAAAAGACTATACATGTCTTCATTTAACACAAATATGTTTCATCCTCGTATTGGTTGGTAAGGAAACTGGACTTTAGCTAGGGTTAATGAACTTTAGGCTAAATGATTAACATTAAGGTATTTTTGACTACTTAGAAATCCTTGAAGGTTTTATACCTACGAGCACTCCCTTACAAAGTTTCATAGGAATTTAAGCCAAATTTAGAGATATATTTTATAGGTCTTATTGGTTAACAAGTCTTTTAAGAGGCTAAATTGACCATTCTGGATCTAGTAAAGGAGTGGGTCAAACATTATACCTGACCTTAAAAGGTTGCAATTTATAATTAGGCTTTAAATGTTTAGATCAACTTCATGAATCATTATAGCTTTAAGATTGTATCTTTTATGGGTCTTACCTTAAACTATTTGGCATCAATAATATTATTTTGTTTGCCCTGGTATTTTCCCTACTCTCATCTTCAGTTCTTAGATCAAATAGAAACCATCATTAGTGTTAGATTTCGTATCCTATCACTATATATAAAACTTTACCCCAATCATTTAAACATAAAAGCATACAAAAATAGCTAAGTTTTTCAAGATTTTTAATGTTAAAAATTTGAGCATAAAACCTTTGTTTAACATCCCTTTATTCTTTTCATAAAATAAAAACAATAAAGTCATATGAACATTATAATGATATTAATAAAAATTTAATAAGGATTCAAAGGCATTCCTTTCTTCTAGGCTTTGAAAATCTTTTGCTAGGATCATGACCTTTTTATTCCTTAACTTTATATTATTGTTATTTTTTAAATAATGTTGGATGCATGATTGAGAAACATCCTTTGATGATTTGAGAGCTTAGTTAAGTGTTAGATTTGCATTGATTGATCTTTATAAATATTGAAGGAGCCTATAACTAATAAAAAAAAATGAGTAAAAAGATGTCATATGATTTTTGATAAAGAGTAGATAAGTTTGAAGAGTTGGATTTTAATTTTGATCTATGATTTTGAAAGATTAATAAGTAATGCTAAGTAATGCTTTTTATTTATAATGATTAGAAGAGTTATCAAGAAAAATCATGATTATCATACATATATTTAATGATTGAAACTTAAGATAAAGAGTACAAAATGTTAGAAAAACATGTTTGGCTTAGAGAAAGAAGCCAAAAAATACAAGCAGATCTAAAAGATGATTTCAAATATAGAGATAAACATTTATTTAATTTAAATGAAATATTTAAATTTTGAGTAATTACCTTAATTTGTTTTTCCTATTCATTATCCTTTTTTTCCAATCAAACAACTTAAGTTCTTTCCCAAACCAATAAATTTGAATGATTGACTTTGCTAAGATTTTTACATATAACCTGAAATTTATACTCATTATCCTAGTAATTTTATTTACCTAAAATACTAATAAAATCACAATTTACTAGCCAAAATTTGGTCCAAAAAAAGTTGGCTTGACAAAATTAGGTCTAAGAAAATTATAATACCATTATTTTTAAAATTTATAAATAAAATAAAATATAATAATGAAAAATATAATTCAACTAAGTAGTAATATTTTATATATGATTTTAGTAATGTATTTAAGCAAAAAAAATTTTATCTTCACCAACAGTTAGTAACTCCATATTTGAACATGCTTAAATAAGGGTAAAAATACATGTGACCATATAAGAACCCAAATAATCAATTAAAACTATAGATCATTGGTTCATTTGTTTTCAATTAATAATAATATAGTTCAACTACTATTTAATTGAATCCCGCTGTGTCGTGGGGTGATGCAAGTGTTTTCTTTTAAATATAATAATATTTCAGTATTGCTAATGTTTTTCTAACAACAAATAAAATATTATTTGTGAACTCAAACTTGATATGCATGTTAAATAAAATAAATTGAGGGTCATATGTATTAATAAATATAAAACATAGACCATTAAAGCTAACTAAATACTAAGTTGTAAAGTTAAGAAAAAACTGTAAATTAATATATTTAATTTAATATGACTTGATTGTCTTGATAATTTTAAAGGCAATTAAAATAAAAAAAATTTCTTAAAATATTAGGGCAACAAGATCTCGGATCTACCTAAGTTAACTCCAATTAACCTATAAAACTTATATCCCGGTCATTAACTTGATCAAGTTTAATAATTTTTTTAAACCATCTTTTATTTAATTATATGATAAATAAAAATAGATTCTAGCATGAAAGCAACCCAATAAAGTTAAAAAAAGAGAGGCGAACATTATTGGTTTCACCAAAAAACATGTGCTAATGTTTTTAAAATACTACTACAATCTTATTACAAAAACAAAGTAAGAAAATTCAATGATATTGAATGAAATAAAATCTAAAATATACTCTTAATTAATTTTTAAAAAAATTGATTGCAATTCATAAAAAAAACAAAAACACAAAATACAACAATCATGGGTGTTTAACACTCTTGGCACATCACAAAAAGGCTAAGGATGATTTTTTTTATTTATTTAGGAGTGGATGACTCATTGTTTTTATAATAGATGATAGTTTGCTTGTTATGGCAGACAATTTATCGCATGATTGCCTATTTTTCAGTCATTTGTAATGACTAGAGTATGAGGGTCACTATTTTAGGCCTCATAGAACTATTTTCTAACTAATTTTTACATGCAAATATCTTAAAAGCATTTTAAATATCTTGATAAACTCATTCTTTACCCAAAAAACTTTAAAGTCACACTAAGAAAAATTAAAATTAATCAAATTTTAAAAAACTAAATAGACCATAATCCATTTTTTTTTTAAATATTTTTATAAAAAAACAACATCATTATTGAACTCCTCTCAAGAAGACTTTATACAAAGGAAGATCATTTTTTATTGTTAAAATATGGTTATATATTTCTTTTTATCTTATCTATTATTTTTCAACAACCCTCTCTCTTCTTATTGAAACCTAGGGACCAATATTAAAGGAAATAAATTTTTAAAATAGGTTTTTTTAGCACATATAGTATATTCTAGATAAATTAATTAAAAAATTAGATTGAGATGTATAAAAAACACAAAATAGTAGAAAAAAAAGTTTAAATGCCTAACACACCTAGCTTATTAGAAAAAAGGTTAGACATGGGCTAACATATCTTTTTTTTTTTATTTTTTTGAACAAATGACTTTATTTTTTTTATAACAAGCAACATGTCACCATGTCACCTGTTATGATAAATTACTTACAGCTAAATTAACTATTATATAGTCATCCTTGATGATAAAAAAAAATCTGGGTTTAATATTTGAGTTTCGATAAACTATTTTTTAATTTATTTTCACCTAAAAATACTTGAAAAACACTTCAAGTATCTTTATAAACCAATTCTCAACACTAAAACACCTTAATATCACTTTTAAAAAAATCAATCAAATTTAAAAAAGAATAAATAAATCTCAATCTATTTTTCCAGCATGCTTATAAAAAAAATCATCACCATTAAACTTTCTTATTTTTTTAAACTGAAATATGACTAACCAATTATTCTCTTTCCTTTGCCATTTATTTTTGTAACCCTCTCTCTCTTTCTTCAAACCTAGAGATTGATATTTATGTATGTATATATATGTGTATGTATATGTATGTATGTATATGTATATGTATGTGTGTAGTTGAGTTAATACAAATAATTGAAAAACTAAAAGGATTAAAAAAGAAATTACAAGAAATCTTAAGGCAATTTGTTTTTAAAAGGACTGACGACAAAATAACAAAAATGTTTTGTATGTTGGCTTTATTGTCAAATATTGTTTTTAAAAAATAAATTTCTTTAACCAACAAAATCAAACACCATCTTTCAAAATTGAACAATCACTTAATATCAGAATATTTTTTTAACATTTCAAGAATCCTATAAAAAACAATTAAAAATAAATTATGAGCTTGAAATACTATTTAACTTGATTTAGAAAGACAAAATTTAAAAAATAAATGATTAGAAAAAAGGATTAAAAAATTATTTTAGTTAAGAATATTTTGTACTGAAATCGACAAATCTTTTAGGTTTTTCATAATTAGTTAACCTAGTCATTTGCTGCATCACATCCATCAATTTTTTTTAATTTCTATATAAAATTTCTCTCTTTTATAAGAAAAGTAAACTTATAAAATATAATAATATAGAAAAGTGATCAATTTACTTGTCCAACAAGCCATCGAGGTAAGTAATTTATTATCTAGCGCTATCCCTCCCTTTCCTGGTTCTGTGAAGAAATGAGATTGCCGACAGGGCAAGTTTTGGGTAGTGTAGTTGCATTCGACGACCCTTTCTAATTGTAAATAAAATAAATGTACAAATTAGTAGAAATATCAATATTTGTTAATGATGTGCCCATATTTATTCTCATCGAGTACGAAGCTCGCCGAGAGCCACTCTGAATTGCGAAACAACTTGCACAGAAGGCACTGTCCTCCAAAAGAGCAACCATGATTCATCAGTGCCATATTCTGCGGCTCGGACCCATCTCGCAAAGATGTCTCACTAATTTTTATCAATCCTTCTTTTCAGTGTCTTGTGTTCTCAACTTGTTTTCAATATAAAGGAATTATTCTTCCAGTCTAAATATTTACCTCAATATGGAAAATTTCCTTACCTTGATACGGTGCGCTGCTGGAGTTTGAGAGTCCTAACCATCAGACACAAATGGCCGCCAAGTCAATCCTTGCAACATAATTATAAAATTTGTCTACATTTTTTTTTATATTTTTTTTTGCAACTGTGCATCCCAAATCACTCTACCCTAAATCAAACACGAACCTATTCCCTAGCTTCGCTGTATTTCTGGACTGTTCATCTAGCCATAGTACAAGTCTACATTTTTCTGGGCTGTTCATCTTTATTAAGTTCGTGTGTGCTGGCTTCTTAGTTTAAAAGTTAAGGCCGCTATAATTGCATTACATCCTTGTAATATAATATATAACGCATTATAGTATCCAATAGTTTAGATTTTCGATTTTTATTTGAAAGTCTCAATTTTAAATTCTACGAATGGTGGGGATTTGAAAACTTGATTGGAATTTAATAATTGACTGTCAATAATGAATCTCTCACTAGCAATTTGTACTCTATGGATTGGATCCTCAAATCATTACTAAGCCATTGGACCTTAATAGTTTATAATCGCATCGAATTTAATAATTAAATCTAGGTTTACTTAATTTAAAATATTTAAATCTTATGATGATCAATAACTTCAATAACTCTATTATATTATTTTATATTCTTATATTTACTTTATATAGAACATGTATACTAACAAATTTAACCTTGAACAAAATTTATCACAAACACAATTTTGGGAAGAGCATCGAGATTATTTTTTTCTTTGATGAATAACCAAGAGCTTTGAGTTACTTCAACTATGGAATTGTATGTGTAATACTATGCTTATTATTTTGGAAAATCCCAACTGCGCTAGCTTCCTCGTTTTCAAAGGCCAAAAATAACTTTTTTCAATCTCGAACTTTTGACTCAAAGTGTTGCCTCCGAAATCAAGCAATTGAAAGGCAGCAGGTAGGCCTAGCATCCCATTGAACTTGAATTTTCTTGCACAAGCCAGAACCTATACATGCATGTTCATGTGTATGTGTCATTTCACCCTTGCATAATTATGCACTACAAAACCTGAAAAAGAAATGGGCTCAGAAATTGAAAACATGATTTATTAGCATCTCTTATGGCCAGCTGAATTTTTGGGTGTTACTCATGTAAAATTTGAAAAACAAGGCTGAAAGATAAGGACAGAACATATTGACACCATTAATATTAATAAAGAAAGAATACATCAGCAATTCCACTAAATTAAATACCATATCCTGTATTGTTGCTTGGTCGTCTTTACTTTACTGGTTAATGGAGGCTAATAATTTTCCTCACTAGCTATAACTTTGTGGATCAATAATACATTTTTCTAGATGCGATTTCAACCTCATCAATTCAAATATTACACACACACACGCGAGTTAAACAGAGTTGTTAATTCGGACTACTGCACCGACTGATTAGCCATTACACAGTAGCAATGATCGAAATTCAAATGAAAATGATGGCGATGATTGTATTGATGATAGCAATGGGTTAATAATTGTAAATCTTATTTTAAATATATAGTTAGTGCAAAATAGTGTCATTAAAGAAAAAGAAATCAAAATTGTTGCTAATTGGACGAGAGGAAGAAAAGCAGGAACAAAAGCACCTTCATAGGGCCCATTTCATGTCTCCTCATGAGACCTAAGCTTCCCCCCCACTGCACAATCACACTATTCTTCTTTCATCTCTTTTCTTTCTTTCTTTCTCCATCACCCACCAGTTTTCTTAATTTCAATTCTTGTCAAATTAGTCTCGATCATTTTCTCTGCAAAAGAAATTAATCATGTCAGGTGATCAAAGGCCTAAAGATTCTGCTGAAGGCTCTTCGCGATCTGGGGGCGATCACCACCAGCTTCAATCAGCTCCTTTGAGCCGGTATGAGTCGCAGAAACGGCGAGACTGGAACACTTTCGGGCAGTACTTGAAGAATCAGAGACCCCCAGTTTCATTATCTCAGTGTAATTGCAACCATGTGCTTGATTTCCTTCGGTATCTTGATCAGTTTGGCAAGACTAAGGTTCATCAACATGGGTGCGTCTTTTTTGGGCAACCTGATCCTCCTGCTCCTTGTACATGCCCTCTAAGGCAAGCTTGGGGGAGCCTTGATGCCCTAATCGGACGCCTTCGAGCAGCTTTTGAGGAGCATGGAGGATCAGCGGAGACTAACCCTTTCGGAAATGGAGCTATTCGGGTTTATTTGCGTGAAGTGAAAGAGTGTCAAGCTAAGGCAAGAGGGATTCCTTACAAGAAGAAGAAGAAGAAGAAGACTCAAATAAGGCCAAGAGACGAAGCAAAGCCTTCGATGCAGACAGCTTAAGTCCTTCGGCTTCTTCCGATAAATGGTAATTATTTTTTTCTCTAGATCATACATAACATTTAAATACATACCAATCTTGTGCTTAGTTCAGAACATCTAATGGCAACACTGGCTAAATATAAATGTATCTTTAATTTAACTACACGGTAAGCATAGAACCAGGCACCACTTAATCAATTCTTGAAAATGGTATGGTTGAGTTAAGACATATAGCGTACGTGCGTTAGTAGAAGGAAGTCGAACGGCAGTGATTGATTGGACTTCCAATACATTGAAAGGCATCATGACATACGAAAACTAGTTTGTGTGTAGGTTTTCGTTTTCTGTCATAAACCCTAAACCCACATTCCAAAACCCTAATCTGATATCACTATCAAGACTGTGCAAGATGAAACAACTCTCTGGTTAAATGAAAAATTTACCTGAACAGCTTTTACCCTTATTTATTATTTCAAGAATACATCAACTACCACTATTGGAAAGGAGGGAGAATAGTATTTTGTCCCCCCCCCCCCCCCCCCNCCACTCCCCCTCTCCCCCCCTCCCATACCACGCTATAAAAACACTGTTCAGGTGCTGTTTCCAAATTGGATTAATAAATTTCGCAGCCTGTTTTACTTTTTGCCTTGTTTTGCCTCTTTTGTGATTCTGCTTGATTTTTTGCTCCCCATGATTCGAATGACCATCATGTGATATGTCATACGTTGCATGTGATTTTTATACACATTGACGTTGGGATTCAACATGCATAATTATAGTCTCATAATATTTAAACTCCCAACTATTATTTTTTATTACTTTTCTTGTTGTGGAACCAAAATCTTGTATTTTTATGTTTATGTGCTTTCATTGTAAAAATCCATTAGTCAGTTTTGTTAATTGCCAGAAATCTCAAAAAATGCTTGAGGTAGATCTGTGAAAGCAGGTACGCTTGTAAAACTATGAGTCAGCACATATGATGTCTGTCCCAGTAAGTATTGTCCACTGCATTATTGTCTTCTATAGATTTGAATGGATGGTTGTCCGCATTTCATCACATTCATTTGCATTCCCTGAAATTAAATTGTTTGAGAAAAAAAAAACTGAAATATATGAAAATAAAGAATCCTTTTTATTTCAAAAGGAGGCGATCTTGAATTTTAGTCCTGAGGAACTTCCTTATTTGCACATTTGTTATGAAAATTAATTTATTTGTTCCTCTGAGATAATAAACAAAGTATCAAGCATGCTACGTCTCTTAATCGAAAGTAACGTCTCTTGATCACTACCCACCATTTGTCTTTATTAATTCTCAAAGATTGTGTAAAAAGTGTTTGTTGGGATATGAGGTTTGATCTCCTTTAAACCAGATTTCATAAGCATGTTTCGACTCAAGGATTGAAGTTTTGTGATTAGGGATTTATTTTGCCTATCCAAATAGATGGATGGATCGAGTTAATTATCAGGAGATGTCCAGTAATGGTGAGTTTAATCGATACGGAGTGATGTGCGTGGTTAAGAATCGACAATGATAGTCATTACAGTAGAAGAAGAAGCAATCGCCATAGTTGTGGCAAGGATTATATATATACTTTTAACTGAAACCTCGTATCCTAATTAACGATTTGTTGTTTCTGTTAGTATATTACAGTTTCCACAATGTATCTCGGTAAGTGACTTGTGTGTGCTTTTAAAATCTCCATCTTTCAGCTGTAACAAAATAAAATTTTCTTTTCCAATCTCAAATGCGAAAGTAATGTTTGCAAACAATTGCAATTTGCACTTATAAGAGTTTGTTTTACAAAGGCAATGGATATTCTGCATTAAATTAATCTTGGAAATCAAGTACGGTAACCCTAAATCAAAAATTAATTTTCCTGTTTTTTTTTAAAGTAAATTAATGCTTTAATTAGTTTCTGAACAAACCTAATCTAGGGGACGTCGTACGGTTTTAGGAATCGAAGGTAAGAACATGCTAAATGACATTAAAAATTAGCTTATAGGTGAGTCGCATAGATTGGTTTTGTTGAATTCATTTCCCATTGACATTTACTTACATGGATATGAATGAGACTAACCTCAGTACATCATGCCAAAAACAAAAGGCATTAATTTTGCTGTGAAGTTCAAAGTCCCATCTTGTGAAAAATAAAAATTAAATATAAAAAACAGTAAATTTGTACAAATTTTAAATTTAAAGAGTTTTTATTTAAATAAATATTTAAAAAAATTATATAAATTATATTTTAAGACCTCATATAAAAATTTAAGTTATTAAATATAGATGATTCTTTGATATATTTGATGCCCTCACCACATCTGTGGCAATTGCTTCTTCTTCTGTATTGTAATCACTATCATTATTGACTCTTAACAGCGCGCATCACTCTTTATCCATTATACTCACCGCTCCTAACTTGATTCATCCATCTATTTGGATGCGCAAAATAAATTTCTAATCACAAAACTTTAATCCTTGAGTCAAATTTTGCTTGTGAAATCTGGAGCAATATATACATTTCTAGTTGTCTTCTTAGAAGATTTTTTTTTTTTTTTTGAAGTTCAAAGTTTTAGCATGAATATTAGTATAGAGAAAAACAAAAACAAAAGCAAAGGTAAGAAAGTAAGGAAGAGTTTTTTCTTATGAAATTCCCTAAATCTTCATTTTACTAGAGTCTCTATCAATTGCTCTACCGATATTAAGAAGCAAGGTTGCTGTGAAAGTTCCTTGGAGCAATCAATGTAACGAGTAAGGAAAACAGGTTCACATTTTAAGCAATGTTAGCAATTAATTTTTTTTCTTTGCTATTTAAGTGTGCACTTGTATCACCCTTTAAAAAAATACCATAAAAAAATCCTGAATGGAATTGAAAGAATCTCAATTATGAATGGCAATAGAGAAATCAAAATAAGTAATAAAGAATCAAAATAATGTTTTATTAGAATACAAAGTTTTAAATTGTAACTGGAAAGCGAACTGAAATTTAAAACTTGTAATAACTATTTATTAGATTAACAAGAAGACTGGATGTGAAAAGACACCATTCTGAAGGCTAACGATGACCATGAGGGAAAAAAATAGCCATGATACTTTGATGATTGAGCTAAACCCTCTATTTCCATGTATTTTTTATCAATTTGGCCAATTGAGCACATGCATTGTTAATCAATTAAGTACAATTTGTCTAAATTAAAAAAAAAAAAACACTACTCAAAAGGATGGGTGGTGTGGACGATAATATTAACATGAATGAATGAAAAGATTATAATAATAAGTTTACATGAAGATGCATATTTTTTTTGTTTGTTTGTTTGATAATAATCGAAGTTATGATAGTAATTAATTAAAAGTACATGGATATTTAAGTCCCTTGCGAAAAAATAGAAAAAAAGAGAGAGCCTGGACAACACCTAAAAGAATTTGATGAAGCGAAGAATTGTCCTTAATAGGATGAATTGAAAAGTATAGATTCTCAGTAGGCCGAATTCATTGGTCAAAAAATAATTTTTATATGATTTTCTAACATCATTTTATTAGTGAAAATCATTTAATCTTAAAACTTGTATAAAACACAACTACATGATATTGACTTAATACTAATTAGAAAAGAGTGAAGGTAGTAAAGTTTAATTCCATGACTATTTGATTATTTATATTCTAATATTATGTCAAATAATTATTATATATGTGATGGTGATGATGATTTAACTATTGAATTGACATGTAGTAATGTTGTTATGTTTTTTAAGTATGCATCTACTTTGAATTGATTTGTAATTGTGTGTTTGTAGTATTTGTATCATTGTTATTATATTTTTATTATTTGTGCATCAATAATTTAGAAAATTTATCAATTGAGTTCTTTTTATATATATAAAAATGAAAAATTAGATTATTGGTCAACATTCACTTCCCACCCTTATACCATGTTTGATCACGTGAAAAAGTAAAAAGAATTCTCAGAAAAGAACTGAGAACAATTTATATTCATTTAATTTCCTTCAATCTCTTACCAACAAAATAAATATCCAACTCAAAAAAACTAATAAATTAAATTATTTTCATTACATAAGAAAGTTGTATACTTTCTCAATAAACTCTTTCAATTCCATGGAACAAAAAAATAAATAAAATACAAATCCATATCAAACTTGTTCATGGTAAAACTCACCACCATTTAATTGCTTTTTCTTATAGCAAATCATCAAAACCAACTCAGCCTTGTAATGCAAAGTGAAATCATAATAATGAAATCTAACAAAACATTATCATAATAAGACCATAAACAACTAAAAGGTGGATTTCTTCAATTTTAGTTTACAAAGCAATAAACTTATTTTTTTCAACTTTTTTTCCCTTTTTTCTTTTTTTACGTGTTCGAATTAATATAACACTCACAATTATGTATAATTTGCAATTAACTAATGACATGAAGCAAAAACACATTATTTATAAATATTTGAAATTAAAAATATTATAAAAAATAGATGGACATTAAATTACAAATAAATTAAAAGCTTCATTCACAATCAGCAAACATGTCAATATGGCACTTTCCTAATACAATAAACAAAACAAAACTACTTGGGCTCACAAAGTTGAAAATCTAAACATGTAAATAATAACAATGAAAATATTAAAATCTAAATAGAAAAAACACGTGATTAAGGGTCTATTTGAAAAACGTGGTTAAAACTACATTCCCTCAAATTTTGAATTTTATTTGCTAATATATATATTCAAATTGTTTTAATGTGCTGATCTAAAAAATAATTTTTAAAAAAATAAAAAATATATTTTTAAATAAAAATTAATTTAAACTGTAACCACTGTCACAATCCCAAACAAACCTAACTCAATAGCAATCATATATCATTCTTTGAAAAAATAAATCTTATCCGTGTTTCTAATTTTCCTTTATAGCTCTTTATAGCTATTTTCAAAAGAAGAATATATTAATTTCCATTCTTATTTCCACTTTTATTTTTATTTCTTTCAACCAACTTCAAAAAAAAATTCATTTTCATTTTCATACTTGCATTCTTGGTATCCAAATTTCAAACTTTTAATGACGGTTCATTCTAATAATTAACTTCTATCAAATGACTCCTCCACATTGAGACCCTAATCCAGCCATGCATGGAAGTAAACGGTTGGAATTCATTCTAATAAAGGTAAGTTACTATGAAGGAAATAAACATATTTGTTGAAAATATTGTTATTAAGACGAGAGCAACAAAGAAGATTTGGAATTTCCTTCTACTTCCCGCGTGCGGTATGCTAAAAAACATAAGATATTAGCAAGAATATTGCCATATTTAATATAAAAAAATACCAACAAGATTCTAAGGGCTCTTGTTAGCCAGAAGGAAACAAGAATATTTCAAAATAAATTCATTTGAATACTCGATTGGAAAACAATTAAAACAGAGGAAATCCTATGCAAACTTTGAAAAAATCTGTTTATCATGTATTACGGAATCAGTGTTGGTGTCAAACTGGCAATTAAGAAGAGTCAAATTGCAATTTTTCTGAGTTATTTTACTTCTCCAACACAATTTTTTAGACCAAAATTTTGCTTTCTATTTTCTTCTTTTTTAAAAAAACAAAAAGGAAGCAATACCTGCATTAGAAAGTACAGATTGATAACTTACATATTTGCATATGGTGTGTCGAAGGATAGAATTATTAGTATTAATCTGAGTTTTGGAAAACAATGAACCCTAAGAATGTTAATCGCCTGCACAACCAAACAATGTTTTTTAGGCTGATAAACACTTTTCTTTGAAGAAAGAAAAAAAGAAAAAGAAAATTATTTACTGAAATCTTCTTATGGGCTTTTGACTTTATGATATGGGGTTGGGTCATGGACGCCTACCCGAAGGATCAAACCATTGCAAAGAAGTTGATAAGTTAACTAGAAAGATGAAATAAAGGCTTACAATTATTTTTAGTTGCTGAGTGGTTTTGTAATGTACGTGTGTACAAGCATGTGTCGGAGTGGTTCCTTAGGGCTTCAGGGAAACATATCGTTTTACTAGACCTGGGAGAAACGAAGCAAGAAAGCTCAAGCATAACACGATTTTGGTATTAATTATTGTTTGACGAAGTTACAGTTCGCTTTGTATTTTCTGTTAGTTAATTATAGGGTTGTTTGGTTCAAATTCAAAGGCCTGTCCATTTACAAACGTCCACTGAATCTCTTCTGATCAACAGTCATACAGAAGTTGAGCTTTTCTTCTCCAACATGTTACTTTGTTAAACTTGGTTGTTTGCTACATTTTCTTGTATGCGATTGTTCCTTTTTATTATTACTATTATTATTCTTTAACTTGATTTTATACTGTTATTAACTATTTACATACTCGAAAACTTTAACCTTGGACGATAGAGCTCCCTCCCTTAATCTCTCTCTGTATATCACTTTCTTGATGATAGTGTGTGTGTGTACAGACACATTTATGTTTGATGAAATGATGTTGGTTGTGTAGGGCAGTCCAGGTTTGGAGCTCCGATACCACCAAAGTTTCTATAAATAGAAAATAATATTGATCCCTTAATTACCTGAGTGATATTCTTTCAAGATTGTTGGGGAATCCGACCGGTGATGTACTGATATTTGCTCATAGGAGGTCAAGCACACTGACACAATATTTAACGTGGTTCGGCAAAACCGCCTACATCCACGGCAGAAGCCATTGTATTATGTAGGGAGAGAACAAGATTTACAACAATAGAGGAGGAGGAATCATCCCCTCTTGTAGCAACTCTCAACCTCACTCTATTTATCTCTTTGCAGTGCTGCAATGACAGCTACTGCTTGCTGCCCTTGGCAGCACACTCTCTCCTACATTTCTCACATCTTTGGCTCTACTATATCTCTCATTTTGCTCTTTTACATATGCCTCTATTTATAGGCATTCATGGGAGCTATTCTTGGTTTGTTGTCAACAATGGTGGCTACCAACTCTAACTCATCTTCAACAATGGTGGCTGCCAACCTTTGACATCTTGTATGAATGCACATGTTTGGTGCAATACCAAATGGTTGTTGCACATTAATGACAACCAACCTAACAAAGATGACATGTGATAACATGTTACTTTTACAATTAGATAAATTAAGCTAATTCGGAGTTTATCGGCAACTCTTATTGCTATTTTGGGTTTGGTTAGCTGCAAATCGAAGCTTCAGCTGTTACTCTTGCTTTGTCTGTTTCTTCGATTTTGGTCTTATGTGCAAAATTTAAAGCTGTATGTTCTGGCCGTGAGACATTCTCCTCAATGAGGGGAACTTTCTTAGATTCAATCAGGTAAAGAGTTTATCCTTGGATAACTGGTAATGTCACTAGGAGTGGATGAGTGGAGGCCTGTGATTGCCTCGATAGTGGCTAGTGACGTGAAGTAATTAACCAGATTTAACAATTACGTGTATGCTTTTTGCTTCTTGTTAATCTTGAATAATTACGTACGGCTGTAACATTTTGCTTTTTGTTAATCTTTGCAGGATCACAAAATAGGACACATGAAAATGAAGTTCCAGAAAGGCAAATGTTTGGGGGTCTAGCCTCTGCTTCAGTACTTATTATATAGCTAGCTAGCTTCTCTCTTTGCAGATAGTGTTCCATCACAGCCTACTTCTAAATAATCTTGTCCTGGCAGGTTGGTCTAAGAAGTTATTCCTAGCTTATAGGAATTAAAACTGCCGTCGTGATGTTCTACTACATCCTCGACTTCTTAATTAATTAGTAAGACGTTAACACTATATTTCCAGCTCTGTTGTTTCTTTGCTGCAGAAGAAAACTAGTGTCTTCAGCTAATGGTGAAAATGGCTCTTAGCTTCTGCCAAAATGTAGCTTTGGTCTTGCCTCGCATTAGATGAGCTGTACTTGCTAGTAATCCTTCAATTGTCCAAAGTACCAAGTTTTTCTTCATGTTTAATCTCTAGTTAATTTCCTACATATGCGAACACGTAGTAATTTTCATCTCTAGCTAGCTGCTTTTTCTTTCGCTGCATATATACAGTACTCTCTATTTTAGACTCTACCACTAGTTGATATATATCCGAATCAATCTGATTCCAGGATGCGAGGAGCTTGGATTTCTCCCCAGATGCATACCTAAATTTACCAGCTACACAAGGATAGTGGGCGGAATAGATCACTAAACCACACATAACACCGCAAGATGCCCATCAATGATTTTTGTCAAGGCAGCGTTTTAATTCTGTTTTCAGTCTAATTGTACTTTTGAAAAATCATTTTTTTATGTTTTTTAGAATTGTTATATAAAAAGCATTATCTTAATATATTTCCAAATAAAAAAAACACTTTAAATAATAATATCTAATACAATCCTAATCTTTATCACAGTTACTACACTACGTAACTCATAACCCTTGGACTTATGTTTGGGAGCCAGGGAGAGCTAGCCCGCTACCTGCACGAAAACCTGAAGGTGGATTGGTAGCTAACCAGTTACACTGAATTAGATATGAACCATTTATGATGAGTGCAGCAAAAATAGGTAGTGAAATGCTCAAATGACTGCCATATTAGTGAAGTAGAAAGTTATTGTCTGATCCTCGATCTATTTTTTACGAAACAAAAACTAATAAGCAATAAGCAATTTCAGATTCCCTAAACTAAAATATTAGTTAGATATGCCAGCACACAACACTGCCTGCAAAATAATATACTTTCAAACAAAATATTTCACTCGGAACACAGAAATTCCACGAGAAGTTTAGATTCTGATTGGAATATTTTTAACAAAAAAATCACTCAAATTAACTTTCTAATAGAATATTCTTTCAGATTTTTTTTCCTGATTTAATTTTAAAAAAATTAAAAATCAACTTATGAAGGAAATTTTAATCCAAAATTTAAAAAATAGAAAATAATACATAAAACTCAACTTTTTAGAAATATTACATTAAAAAAATTAAAAAGTATAATTTTTTTAATATATATATATATATATATCAAAATAAAATTTAATTACTTTGGTGGAAAATAAATATTTTGTTCGTCATTAACTAAATATATTCATAAAATCATAAAGCCCAAAATCCATATTTCAATTAAAAGGAAAGAAGAAAAATAAATGTTACTTAAAATATTTATCCTAACAAAATTTAATTTATAATTATATATAAAAGCACAAACTCTAAATAAATTATCTTAAAATATTAAGAATCATAAATATTAAGAGGACTTTATCAGTAAATATTAAATAAATTTTTTTATTTTATATGTTAAAGTCCTATTATTATTATTATTATTATTATTATTATGTATTGAGAATGCTGAGGATTTTATTAATGTTGTACTGCATACACCATAAATTTCGTGATATAAAGAGCCAATACTTTTTATATAACAAAAAGAGCCAAATATTAGGTACAAGAAAGTTGATCAGTATTACAATATATAAACTAAAATAACTAGGTAAATAACCATAGCAATCTATAGTATCATTAGTTTTTTTTCCATCTTAATTGTTTTTCAATTTCAACCTTTTATGTACAAATTATTTATTAATTTCTTAAATTTTACTTAAAATAAGAAAAAAGACCAAAAAAGAACCAAAGCATAAAAAATAAAAATCTCATGCCAATATCAAACTCATAGAAAAAAAGGTTTAGTTTAGTCCACCTATAGTTTTTATAATTTTAATTTTGATATAAAAATTTATTTTCTTATGTTTTAATCTTTTAAGTTTGTGAAAGTAAAGAAAAAGTTTATTGAGGTGAGAAAAGTATCAATTTGGTGATATTCATTTGAAATAAATAAGAAACTAATATTCAGGTTAAATTCAATAAGAGAGATCCAATTGATGTGTTTTTAAAACCTTATATCTTATTTAAGAAAGTAAATTAAGGTAGAAAGAGGAATATTTTTTCTATTTTTTTATCCATAAATTGGATTTTTGACATTCTAAAGATGATTTTAAGTGAAATAAGATTAAAAATAATTTTTAAACTAAAAAACTTTCTTGAATTTTCTGAATACCATTGTGATTATAAACAAACAAGTAACACATCATCTCCTATTTAGTATGTTCAATTTGAAAAAATAAGATAAATAGAAAGTTGAAAAAAAGATAAATAAAAAGTTTCAAACTAGCTTGGCCATCCAACCCTGCTTGGATTTTTTTTATTTTTAATATTTATTTTTTAATGTTGAGTTTTTATTGAATTTTTTTATTAGTTTTTTTTTAATTTTATCATTCAACATTAAGTTGATTTTGAATTGATTTTTATAATTTGCTTCGATTTGCTTTTTATGAGATTATTATAATCTCAAAAAAAAATATCCTAATATTTTATTGGTGTTTAATTTTATGAGTGTCAATTTTTATTATCACATAATCAAATAAAAACTAGTTTAAAAAAATAAAGTTATTAAATCCAATGAAGTTTATAATTTTGATGACATGTTTGGCAATCAATTAGAAAATTTGGCTTTTTAATTTATTTTTACAAGTTTTTATAAGGTTATCATATTTTTAAACAAATGTCTTGATATTGGCTTGATGCTAAATTTTACAAGTATTTATTTTTATTATTATATAATTTAAAAAATAATTAAAAATAAAATTATTAAATTCAATGGAGTCTACAATTGAATTTAAGGGTCTATAGGTTAAGCCATAAAGCCTAAGTTAATCATATATATCGTTATTTTAATATTTTTTAAAAAATATCATCTTAATTTTTTTCTTTTCAAGTCAAATTAAATTTTTATGAATCTTTTAAATTGTCTTTAAATTGCTAAGATNTATATATATATATATATATATATATATATATATATATAAAGAATGATCTAATTCATGTCTTTGGGCAGGTAAATTATATAGCACCATGACAAAAGAGTAAGTTAACCCTTGGCCCATCACTTGTTGTGTCATTTTTTTTTTATTAATGTGGGTGTCCGGGCCAGCTTTCGCGCATCACGACTAATCCCACGAGCCCTGAAGTTAACGACCATGTAAGCCTCTAGTGGCCATCATATGAGTAACCAAGAACTCGAACCTGAGACCACAGAGGGAGCAAACCCCTTGATTCCAAGTTGTTGTGCCATTTTGTAACGGTTTTTGACGACAAAATCACTGACTCAGTTTTATCAAAGGTGCCCCCAGCTTGTAAGGTACACCGATACGGAGCATATAAAAATAAAGAGCATACGGCAAAAAAAATATATGATCGCGACTCTTTTGCAACCACTAAGTGATGGGCGCCGCTTGAATTATTGCATATATTTTGCACTCCTCCTAGTATTTTACACCATAAAAAATGAATTTTTTTTATAAAAAAACCTTCTTTTAATTTTTTATCATTTTTTTTACCAATCAGAATATCGATCTGGTAAAGATAGTATGCATCTTAGAAAGCTCTTTCCCGCCTTTTCTTTTTTCAATGATCTTTATACAGGACACGATTTAAAATCTCATAATGTCAATCATTTGTATGCTTATTTAATTTTGTTTATATATGCATGACACAGGCAGTCTTATTAGGATCATTTTTTTTTAATCTAATCTGCTATATCATGCCAATCAATATATATATATATATGTCCTCTTTAAAAGAATACCTCGTTTATCAACAAAAAAACCTGTGAATAATCAATATATATATATATATAATTGCTTTCATAATACGTTTTTTCAGCCTGCGATTAATCCCTACAATGTAATTTTTTTCCTTGATTTATTTATTAATAAGTTGAGTGCATCTTGATTTATATACAACATATAAAGGTAGATTTTTTATTTTTTTTCCGTTATATTGCAACCGTGAAAATTGGAATCATTGGAATTCAAATCTTGTTTTATTTAATGAAATGATTAGATAAAGCATCGCTCTTATAATGTCCATTCATTATGTTTGTTATTCATATATAATGAACGGACATTATATTACAAGTGTTCAAGACAACCTCATATATAGTTTAAGACAACTTCATATATAGCTTTGGATCCTTGTCTCCAACCTATACTTGATATTCCTTTATCTGGCCCCCCAACCCGTGCGAGTCAGAGGAAGCATTGCTTCCCCTTCCTTTGATTGCAAAACATCTAAGCATAGTTTTTTATTTCCACTTAATAAAAAGGGATTTATTAGCAATGGCTAATGTGTGAAAAACTCGTACCTAAAATCTAGTGGGTAGGCTGGTAGCAGGAGCGGAGCGAGAAAATAAAATTAAGAGAGATCAAATTTCAGTTGTTTTATTATTTAGATTAAAATTATAAATATTATTAAGGTAGATGAAATTTCTTGAATAATAATTTTAAACCAAGGTTTTATATCTTACTTGAGATGAGATATTTATTTTTATTAATGACTTAATGTGTTCTTGTTTTAAACTCAAGTAATATACCACGCTCGAGAACTCCTTGCTCATAGGAAATACACGCATTTGCAGCTCCAAATGCTAGGCCAAGATTTAGCCAATCCAAATCAATTGGATAAATACATAATGGCTCAAACTTCACTAGATCTAGTGGTCATTTGAGGATTTTATTTTTATATTTTTCAATCATTCATATAAGTGGGCTGTTTATGAAGTGGCATCTATAGCTCTATCGGATAATACAAGTCCGAATAATCACCTTGCACTCTTAGGAAGACTCCTGCAATTGCCTTTGTGAGCTTCCTTTCCTTTGATATATAACAATTTGATATTTGAAGAGAAAAAAATAAACTCAATTGGATGAAATGGCTTTAAATTCTAAGATAAGTACTAAAAAATTTTAGAAAATAAAACTTTGTTTTTTAAGAAACTACAAATTCTAAAAAATGCTCAAGGAATAAAATAAATTAATATATCTCTGAGAAAATTTAAAAGTTTCAAAAATTTAAGAATTTAAAAAACTTCCCACAATACTCAACGATTAAAAACTTTTAGTGATTTCTTATAATTTTGAGTATAATCAATATTGTTTATTTCTTAAAATAAATATTTGAAAATTTAATATTTTTTAAAAACACAAATATTATTGAAATTTTCATTTTAGTTTTTGAAAACATTAATGGTTCTGATATGTTTGATTTTTTTTTCAAATATATTAATTGATGCTCTTCTATAAATATAATATAATCACTAGATAAATTCATTTGACTAAGTCATTTTCACATGATTTTTTTTTATACTAAATTGATACCAACATCTAGACGGTTTTGGGGATTTCCAATATAACTTAGTTCGAAACTTTATATTTTGTTGATTCCTAAATAATCTATGTTAATGTTCCATCATAAATAGCTTATATTATATATTAAATTCCAATAAAATTCTAATATAAAAAGTGACATGATTATACTTTTAATTTTGCTTCAAATGTGTCTATTAACCATGTTACAACAAATTTTTCAATAATCATTTATATAAATAAAAATTATCTAGCCAGTTTAAAAATTACTTAAAGATTTGATGAGAAAATATGGATTTGATAGATTATTATATTTGAATAAATAGATTTTGGATTTGAATATTTTTTAGTGGAATAATATCATATTTATTATGCTAAATTATGAATACAATGTTATCTTGAACTATTCAACCTTTTATATAAACTAAGATAATAGTATCCACAGAGTTCTCTACATAAAGATTTTCTTTGGTTCTCACTATTATATTCATTTTGATCATGAACAACTTATGGATTAATGAACGTTCTAGAAAAATAAGTTTTTTTATCAAAATTCTCAAAGAATTTAGCATATTTCTCACTCATATTAGTAATATTTTATTAAAAATAATTTTTTTAATACTCCATTTGGTGTATCAAGATATGAAAGTTATTAAAATTACAATTCATTATTTATCATGTTATAACTAGCACTTATTTTATCATAAAAATAAGCAGAAAATAATAATTTTCTAGTACTACCGAGAATATTATATGACTTAGTTTTTTTATGTGTACTAAGATCTTAGGATCTTTAATTAATGTATATCATTATTATACTCTTTCATCTTTAAAGGCTTTAAACATATTCTCTTCAATGAATTTATATTTAAACTCTTTCGACAAACCCTTGGCTAGCGGATCCATAATATTTTATTTTGATTTTTATATTTAATGAAAACAATATAAATTTACTACTATACATATTATTCTGTTTCCTTCTAAGTACTGGTTGACTATCACAATGAATACAAATATGTGGCATTGATTTTGGCTTAGATGACATATCCTCTAAGAAATCATAAATCCATCTAGCTTCCTCTCTAACTTTATCAAGATCAATAAACTTTGATCTCATCATCAATCTTGTAATACATGTTTATTTAAAGGATGTCCATGACATAAATGATTTAATAATTGTAAAGACATATTTATTTATTCATTTTAGATCTTTAGTTTTGAATTTCCAATTAGAATCATTGTACCTTTTTAGTATTGTCAGGTAACCAATATAGTGTATTCTATAATTCAAAACATATCTCAAATATTTAAGCATCATTTTTACTTCCTTCTAATGATTTTCTTTTTTTTTATTTATAAATCTACTCAGTTTATTAACCAATAAGCAATATTAGACTTTGTGCAGCTTATAACATACATTAGGCTTTTAATTATCCAAGAATATTTTAATTAGTTTATTTATTTTCCTTTATTTTTTGATATACACTTATATTAATTAGAGTTTTGACAGTACTATTTTAGTTATTTTAGTTAAAAAATCATAACCAAATATTTTAGTTATTTTTTTCTTTCTTACTCATTCTAAGCTCAGCTTTATCATCTTTTGATTGATTATAACTACTTGAGTTAGCCTCAATTGTTATTTCAAATGAATGACTTTCTCATATATTTTTTTCATAATAGTATTAGGATGAGTATTTTAAATACTTGACTTGTGTAAAAAAGATTGATATACACTATTATTGTATGCACTACTAGAAAATCGGCGAAAACCAATGGAATTACATATGAAATTTTTTTGTCAGTCACTTTTACCAATGGAAATAATTCCATCTCTAATTTTGTTAGTATATATCGACAAACCATTTTCATCTACAATACGGTTAATATATACCAACGAACATATTCTATCGGTATATACTGACTGTATTGCCGATGAATTATATAGATTTTGAAAAAGTTGCAACGACATGATGACATAGATTTTTTCATATGGTTTTATTAATGGAATGACTGAGAGATTTAAACCCGGATCTCTGTACAATGATGTGGCATAGTCACCGGCAGACTTACTAATGGGTATACCAATGAAATGGTTCCGTCAGTGATTCCATTAATAAAAGCAAATATATACCAGCTTTGTCGACTCTCTTTTCCTCTATTTCTTCTTTTTCTTCCCCTTCTTCTTCCTCATCCCAACTCTCCCCTCTTAAAGTGCAACCAACTACCCATCCCCACTCTCCTCCTTTTCTCAACACAAACACTCAAGTTTCTTTTACTTTTATATATGGTCACAACATCTATTCTCCAAGCAATTTATTTTGGATTTTATTAATTTTTTCTAAGTAAATCTATTCTTTTTAGTTTTCACATTTAAATGATAATTTTATTGTTTTTTAGTATGTATTTTATTAATGTATATACTTGTTTGATTGTTATTTATCAAAGAATCTTATAGTATGAATATATAATTTTATAGTTGTTATAGTTTGTTTTATATTTTTTTCAAATTATATTTATTTATAAATTGTTAAAACTTTTCTTGAATTACATTGAATTAGATGTGTTGTGAAGAAATAAATAATATCTTATTTAATGGATCCGTTTTAATTTTTATTAATTATATTATAAAATTGTGATTTCTATAAATTTATTTATGTATAAATTTGTATGGACATTGATAATTGATAATAAATATTCAATATGAGTATTTTTTTAGTTTATTGGATAATGTCAGGGAAACCAATATTTTTACAAATTTATTTATGTAACATAGTTAATTAATACATGTTATCGTCATAATTTTATAGAGGTTTGATAGAAGTCATGGATGATCATTCATAGATACATCAAGACTTACCCCAAGGATTGCGAAAGATAGATTATTGTAATGGAGTTCAGGGTTTTATTAATTTCATAACATTTATTTTGAGAAATTTTACTAATGGCAATATTAGGTGTCCATGTAAGAAGTAAAAATAAAAAGTTTATGCATTAAGATATTGTAACGATGCATCTTTTAACCAAAGGGTTGATTGGAGAATTACATGTGTTGGTATGCACATGGAGAGCTATTTGTTCCTCGTGAGAACATGGTAGAAAGGGTGGTTAGATTACCTTCTAATGTTAGCAACATGAATAAAGTTGCAAATGATAATAGTAATCCTTACAGAAATATGATTATGGATACAATGAGAATAAATAAAGATAATATTAATGAATATCCAATCATAAAAGAAGAACTTAATGCAAATGTAGCAAGGTTTTTTATCTGTTGAAAGATTTTGATGAACCATTATGGAATGTTACAACAACCACAGTAAATTATTGGTCATAGCATAGATGTTCACCATTAAGTCAGATCATAGGTTGAGTAAGGCCGGTTATGACAAGATTATCGAATAAGCAAGAAGCATTTTACCTTAAGAAAACATGTTGAAGGAGAACTTCTATACTGCAAAGTCTATGATCAAACCCATCAGTTTAAGACACTAGAAAATTGACATTTGCCATAATTTCTGCATGTTATACTACCTTGAAAATATTGAATTGATCGAGTACATGACATGTGGGCATTCTCATCACAAGCCCAGAACTAGCAGGGGAAAAACTCTCGTTGCATATAAAAAACTTAGATACTTCCCAATTATGTCTAAATTGTCAAGGTTATTCATATCACTAAGAACTACTGAGCACATGGCATGACACCAATCACATTATACAGTTGATGGAGTGAATGTGCATTCTTCCAACGGTGAAACATGGAAACACTTTAACAGTGTGTATCTTCACTTTTCAGTTGAATCAAAAAACATATATCTTAGGTTGTGTATAGATGAATTTAACCCATTCGAGTCATTTTCTGCTCTTGATTATTGTTAGCTAGTCATAATGACCGTTTATAACTTGCCACTAGAATGTGTATAAAGTCGGGGTTCATGTTTTTATATATAGTTATTATTTAATATTTAATAAAATTTTATTTCATTAATTAGTTTTTTTTACTATATCAATAAATATTTTAAAATATATTTTAAATCAATACCAAAGTCTTACTGACGACTTGGTGCCATTAGTATTTTACCGAGAGTTACACAAAAATTACCACTCATGTCTCAATCACCGACAAATATATTTCATCGATGTTTATCATTGATGTTATAAATGGAGATATATGTCAATATTATACAGAGAGCTGAAATATTTAATACTCATACAACAATCAACGATGGCACATCCGTCGATGATTATTGTTGAAACTACAGATAGAATAATTATATCGATAAAGTTCTCGTAGAAGAAAAAAATTTAGCGCGCTTCCTCATCTGTAATCCCGTTAGTGTTTGGTTTTTTTATTTCTAACTAACTTAGTGACAGAACGACGAATTACCGACGAGCAATATTTCAATAGATAGAGCCCATCGGTAATGTCATCGGTAATATTTTTATTGATGAATTATGTGTCTAACACTGACAGAATTAATCTGTTAGTAAAACTATTTAATGATGTAGTAACACATATTTGATAAATATAAAATTTATAATTTTAGATCTTATCTTAACCTTTTTAGAATCAAGTACTGCTACTTTTTTTTAGACACCCCCATACTTTAAGATATTTATAAAAAGGTTTTCTATCTTTTCATGATTCATATGGTGTATTTTCTAACTTTTATGGGGTATTTTTTAAGTATATAATTGACAGTTAAAATTGTCTTCCCCTATAAGTCTTGAGATGCTCCTAAACTTATCAATTTGGTATCTATTATTTCATTTAATGTTCAGTTCTTATTTTCTATAATGATATTTTGCTGTGATGAAGAAAGAGTAATGGTTAGGTAAATATTATTTTGGGAACAGAATTTACCATATGATGCTTTATATTCTCCAACTTTATCATTTTTTATTACATTAATTTTCTTGTTAAATTGATTTTCAACTTCATTCTTATAATATCTAAACATTTCAAGAAAGTTATATTTGCTTTTAATTTATAACAATAAATTAAACATATAGGTTTACTACTTCTTTCCATTGAATGAAACTTAGTTTTTCTTTTTTATGAATTTTGATTCTACACAAACCACACATTTATTATTTTTCTAAAAAATCATTATTGGTAATAAATCAAAATTTAGATACCTTCATATAGAGTTATAGCTTACGTGGCTTAATTTGCCATGTCACATGTCATTAAACTCAAAAAAATTTAAAGAAAAGGCATTATTATTACTCTTCTCATCCATAACTTGTGTCATTACCCAAATTTTGATCTTTATATATATATTACAAAAATAAACATGTCTTTTTAGTAAATTTAGTTCATTTTCATCATTTTTGCATTAAAAGAATTATGAAAATCATTAAAGAATACAAAAATAAAATCTACATAATTCAAGTTGAAATTTGACCAATAATTGAGCATCATGAGAAAAAAGCTTAAGTATTTTTGGATCATAATTGAGGATTGAATTGAAAAATAGCTTAATTTGGCTAAAATTAAAAGGAATTGGAAGTTTAACAACGAGTTTGAAATAAAAAATTAAATGGAATTGGAAGTTTAACAAAGAGTTTGAAACAAATAGCCAAGTTAGAAAATCAATTAAGAGCTTAATTGAGAAAATTTAAAATTAAATGTCAATTAGCTTAAAAATAAAGAATTAAAGAACCAAGGATTAAAATAAAAGAAATAGAAAAACCAAAGGGGATGTTGTGATTTAATCAAGGATAAGTTTGAAATAAATTAAGAGAAAAAAAAAGAAAATTCAAAATCCAAGGATTGTAATGCAAAGGAAAAGATATTCTTAGATTCAATCTTTGTCTTATATTTTTCTTTTCAAATCAGTCCAATTCAATCCATTTGATTCAATTTAGTGAATTGGTTCCTTGATTTTTATGTCTTGTTAATTCAATTAAGTCCTACTAAATCAAGCAATTAAGTCTAGGATCACAATCCCTTAATTTTAGTTTTTCAAATTGTAGACATTCAGCAAAGATCCCAACTTCAATCTCAAAATCTCTCAATCATAACCTAATTTATTTTTCAATCTAATCTCCATTAATGAAAGCTCTAAATAATTAACTGATCAAAACTTCAGCATTTTCTCTCCATGAGAAAACAAGAAAATTCACAATGAAAAAAAAACATTAGCACAACATTGGGAGATGGAAACGCTATAGGCAATAGCCTAGATAGACACTTGTTGATTTTTCTCTTACCAACACTTTTTTAATTTTCCATGTCATTCGTTAGCTTTCTTTCTCGTAGTTAAAAAAGCCTATTATCAATCAATTCTTTAACAACAATGATTTCTCTTTTGCACAAGCCACTGTCCTAAAGTCCATCCACTACTAGCAGCGCCTATAATCTCTTAAAAAATAGACTACCTCACCCGGCCATAAAAAGACCAACCAGACCCATTAACATAAACACAATCAACCACCACACCAAACTGTTTTAAACCATCCTTCATGTTTTGATGCAAATTATGATATTTAGTTGTGGTTGGAGATCGAAGCTACTGTGGATCGAATAGAAATTAGGTTTTTGGTATGTCTATAACTATAGCCGAGATATGTAGATGGACTGTATTTGTTTTTACTTTAGCATCCTATATTCTGGCTTCAATCAGCCATCATCAACCATTCACTAGAAGATCTAAGAACAAATTAATAAACAACTGTTTGTTCTGAAGGTTGATTTGGAGACAAAGTACGAAGAACAAAGTAAAGAGCAATGGAAGCAAATACAGGCATACTCGTCCTCCTTTTCTTGGAGATCCTAAACCTCTCGAATTGGGATTTTTTCCTCCCTTCCACCTCCAAATATATTTTAATAGGAATTTTTTATTGTAATTAAAATATTTTTATTAACTGTTAAATTAATATTTTTATTGTTCAAATTTGTTTTTTTGGTGATTTTAGGTTGAAGAAATGCAATTATGGTTATAATAGATTAATATGAAAAAAAATTAATAGAGCCACTAACAAATATAAAAATCTTTATTAGTGAATCCATCAGAAATATTCAAACCAATCTTGTCAAAGAATTATAAATTTTTATGACTTTCTAGACTTGTAAATAGAATCCACAATGGATGCTATATCGATAATTTTATTAGTGATGCAGTTGGCAATATTCAATTCATAGTTGATGATATCATTAACATAATATTTTATTAGTATTTATTGAAAAGGACTTTTCATTAATAAAATTTGATTTGATTTGATTAATTATTTTAATAGAATTTTGTTTATGAAATCCAAAAGTTGAGGTATTGAAAATACTTTAATCCTTAAGTTAGGGTAATTTTTAATGACATAAATGATAAATATATTACACGATAAAAGTTTTAGAGATTTAATTGAAGCCACTAGGAAAAAATACTTGCCCCCCAAACTTAGGATTAAATTAAAATTAATCTTTTTATCAGTTATGTCATAGATGAAGGATATACAATATTGAATAATTTAGAGTTCAAATTAATATTTTGAACTTGCAAGTTTCAAAATGAGGTGGGATATTCAGAGGACCAGCTTGCCTTTTACCCCAGAAAATTATCAGAAGAGGAAGGAAGCAGAGAGCATAACAAAAACTGTTGCATGATAAGTGTGTATGTATATATATATGGCTTGAACTGCCACTCTGACAACCATGGAGTGGTATCCTGTTGAATTAGATTAAAATTCCAATGATATCAAAGCCTCTCCTCTTTTCTTCGGTCCCAGATGGTGGGACTCGCAAAATATTTGCTTAGGATTTTGAATATGGGCTTGCTCAAAGGCTATCCAGCCAATACAAAGGTCAAAATATACTGTAAATTAACTTTACAGATGCTGGTGGCACCATCTATTAATCATCATCATCATCATCTTTGAGAGAACAAAATGCGTAAAGACATGCCCCAGCTAGCAAGCCCACTTGTTAGTGAAAGCTAGATAGAAGTGCCTTATTAATTATTCAACGGTGGAAAGTTTTGTGGGGACATCCACCTCAAAGTCACTTTGATTACGGGGAATGTACACCATGGGTATAACCTCCATCGAAGCCGATGGGCAAGCTATAGGACTCTACCCTCGCCCGCATATTTCAGAAAGGAAACAAGGAGTTTCCTTCATCAATGATCTCGATCGAGTCATGATCTAATATCAATAATCAGCACATAATTTCAGGTTGAACCTTGCACTGCCTTTTCCATTGCATCACTTGATAACAGGGCCCAGCAAGCCGGTAACACAGAGGAGGAATATATGTATATTTTGCTTGGTAAATCCCTGGTTTTATGGATGAAAAATGGCTACTTTTCATAAAAAAAAAAAAGTGGACACACGAGTGGTTGGAAAATCGGAATCAATTGTAATTAACACGACTAGTTAATTAATTAATTAACCTAACATTATTTATTATATGCAGTTGAGCCCAGCTAAATCGGCCGTTTTTAAATCCGTGAATTGGAACATGTTTAGCTCTTACAGCACAATAGAATTGTTTATGGATGCCGTTGTGACATTATGTATTCTCTCGAATAACAATAGTTTATGCTCTAGAAATAAAAGGAATTAATACTCCTATTACATTTATTGCTTTATGCCCACTTATTGAGAATGATGCAAGCATCATGTCACACACAAGAACACTTGGTGTTAATTTGAATAACAATTTGAGCTCCATTTACATTTTTCCTTCATTGAAGATTGAAAGGCAGGAACAATTCAACAAGATGATGGGCAGTGACTCCAATTGTAGTGTAATAATCATCATATATATCTCAATCATTCTCCGAATCTGATTGGTACAATGCAGAGTAGAAGTGGGATCTCTATCCATCAACAACGGCAAAACTGAACTTATAGAACATTTGCTTGCACCTCTTAAGAGCTTGTGATCTTCCAACATAGCAAAATTATAGCTTCCATGAATTGCCTCTGTGGCTCTTGAAGACCAAACTTCAATGAAGTTCAGAGCAACTACATACAGCCTTAAAATTTATGATGATACAAATTAAAATCCCACCACGGATGTTCTGGATGATCATCTTGTCTCCACAATTTCCAAACTTTGACTCCCCAGCTTTTGCATTATTTTTGTTTTTCTCTATATGCCTCTATATACACTAGAAAGAAGAAAATTGAAAGAAAATAAAATTTGAATGAGAAGAAGGTTCCCGATGAGCCCTAATGAAAATTAAAAGAACCTCTAAAATGAATCACAAGGAGAAAAAAGTAAACAAGAATTTGATATAGCTTGACATGAGCCCGAATCTTTTATTTATGCATCATATGGTAACTCTGATATGCTTTCTAAATGGGGTCTCCACACACTAACACGGCCTCTTCTTCGATCTCTCTGGGTTGATATCTTTTCCGATAGAATCTCACTCAAATACTGATCAGAAATGAGAAGGTTTGTTGTCATTGAAATGGAGTCGGTACCGTGATGGGTCGAGTTGTTGCTTTCACTTCTGTTATTATTGCTCATCTCTCTTCTTTTCTTTCTCGTACCGGAACCTCTTGATGATCGAGAACTCTTGGCTTCTTGTGTTGGTGGAGCTGGCATCAAAAAGTAAATCTTTCCACGTTGTAGCTCTGCATCTGGTGGGACTATAACAATCTTTGGAACAACACCATCATCGGATGGTGCAGATGGCTTTTTCAAGATATGTTTTGGATATGCTTTCATGATCTCACAAGCTCGGACTGTTCCACTGATCTCTTCTACACGACCATTAGAGTGTACTATTCTGATTACATCAAGAGCTCCGCATGGTAGAATGCAAGAGATACAACACCTTATGGTGTTCTTCATGGCTAGTACTTTCTGTGTGATTCTACCACTCTCTCTCTCTCTCTCTCTCTCTCTCTCTCTCGCTACGAGTCTTTTATATTTGAGAGAGAGTATAAGAAAGGAGAGCTCTGTAGAAATTGAGGGGGATCACTATATGAAGAGAAAGAGAAGGTGAAAGAGAAGGGTCTTTTTATTCTCTTTGTTATCTAACACAAAAACAGTGAGAATCGGTCACTTAAAACTGCATTTTGTAGACAAGATGTTTTTTAAAAGAAAAATTATTTCATTAGTCTCTTTTCTCCCTTGCTTAGGATGAAATTCATGGCTTTAATAATTGCACCTCACTCTGTACTTTGCCTTTTGGATCCATCATACGGGGACCCTCCCATTCCCCCCCTTGCATTCACCAAGTTCGATGATTTTCAGTTCGGCTTGCAAGGCTGGGGGAGCTCGTGGGCAAGGGCAACGCATGTTAGTACATGATCGGGACTGCCGAGTAAGCTACAACAAGACAGACCCTTCTGCGGAGGGGTGATCCAAGACATGCGTGTCAATCAAGATTTGAAATTTGGCAAGATACGACTGAACTAGCCAGAAAGATTAGGTGGAGAGATTGCTAGGTGGGATCGTTTTGGGAGAGAGCGGCAAGGCTCGGAGTGAGTTGGGTATTGGGTGAGTTAGGGCTTAGAGAAATCTTCTTTTGAGAAAAGGGGCCGCGATCTTTCTGCATCCCAAAACGAGATCATGTGGATTGTGGCTTTCATTGAAAAGTGAGGTTGTGGTGGACTTCTTTTTTACTCTATTTCTACAGTAGATTTTTAGTTTTGAGAAGTGCTTCGACCAAAGAGATGGTAAATTGTCTACTTGCCCTAGTGTCGAAGGACAATTCACCCCGCTATGAGGCGCATACCTGATCTTAGCTTTTTATAATCCTGTTGCTTGGTTATGTTTGTTCATGTACTGGAAAAAAAACAGTGTGATTGTTTGGATTCTTTTGCTCGTGGTGGTCAAGACTTGAAGTAGAACAATAAGATTCAAAATTCCCATCACGACAAGTGAGAAGATTTCTCACAATGATCCTCTCGAGAGTGATTTTCATTACTATACGAATGATTTGATCGATCCATAATTTCACATTGACCGATCTATTTTTGAGCCCAAGTTGTCATTCGCTACAAGAAAAAACTAGCTAAATAGCAATAATTATTTTTTATTTTAAAATATATTAAAATAATATTTTTTATTTTAAAAAATTATTTTTAATACCACCGGCATAAAAAAATAATTTAAAGAACTTCAAAAATATTTCAGTACCACACAAAACAAAGACTTCAAGGGTGTCCCATCTGACTGAAGTGTGGCCCATCCATTAAATGGTTTGGATGTCGATGTTAGTGGGCAACATGTGAAGTATGGAGAAAGGTCCATTTTGGAGGTGGTTTTGATGTTGTGACCATCTTTTCTCAACTTGCATCACAAAATCCAGCAACTATCAATGCTAAATTAACTCGTCCAAAAACACTAATTGTGAAGCAATTAATTAACGCACAGGTGGACTTGGAACCGTCCGTCCTCAGACTAATTTCAGATTTCCGAATGTGGGGTCATCTGAAAACAGACGTCCATGTAGCAGCATGTTTTTTTTATTTAAAAATATATTAAAATAATTATTTTTAGATATTTTTACAAAAAGAAAAACACTAAAAACAAAAATCAATTTGATATTTTTTTAAGATAAATGCATTTTTTATATAACTGGCATAGGCCATAGCAAATGCCAAGTGAGAATTAATTTGACTGCGAATGCCCACTAAGGGTACTTTTATTTTTATTTATTTTTAATCTATGAGTCCACCTTCTGCCGGGGAAAAGGCCATAAAAGGGGAAGCGAGGTACCAAAACTATCGATTATCAAGAACTGAAAAATAGTTCGAACGTTATAAATGAGGCTGTCCAGGAAGGCTCCAAAACAAGCCAGCTTGAACTCAACTACTTCTAAATCTGCGGGATTGTGTCAATTTCCCCCGGGAGAAGGCCTTCAAGAGGTCATAAAATCTGTTTGGGAAAAGCCGATTTTTATGGCGAACCCTTTTATATCTAAGTTTGTGAGCTTAATTCTTGATACTCTCACCCTCCTTTTATCAGATTTTAGGGCAAGGAATTTATGCGCACTACTGCATGTGAAGGAGTAAACATGTAAGATTCATTCTTTTTATAATATAGTTCTCCCGTTCCTGCAGCCCGCTTTCTTCTTTTTATTCCCTCTAAACATTGGAAGGCCTCGAAATCAAGCGTTAAACAAGGTATTAGAACGGAAAAGATAGTTATATCCACTTTATATTTCACCATTTTAGCTTTCAGATCTCGTTTGGCTAATACCAAAAAGAAAATGACATATACATATAAAAATGATAATATGTTTTGTTGTTGAGATAAAGATGAATATGTATAAAAAAAATTGTCTTTAAAATAATTTCAAAATAAATTTTAATCTTTTCAAATTAAAAAATATATAAAAATATATTTTCTCTATTAATTTTAGTCTATTTTATCCCAAACAATTACTAAATAATATCTTAATGATAAAAAATTTCTCTCCCAGTTAAAAAAGCCATCAACAATCTTGATTATTTTTTTTCCGGCTTAAAAGTAAGTTATATTGTGGGTTTATGGTTGTAGTTTAGCTTTATTAAAAAACTTGTCACTATAAGAATTAAACTTTAATCTACTTAGGTTTAATTTTATTTAAAAAGAATTTTATTCGAAAAAAATAAAGATGAAAGGAGCACAAGAAAAAAAAAAACATGAATTGGAAGGGCATGAGTCACATGCTTGGCTCAAAAGAAATAAGCCTAGCCTTGTATGGGCTAGGAAAGCCAGACTTATACGTTTATATTTTTTGTTTTTTATAATTTTAAATGGATAAATTACACGTGTTTATTCTATATATTTTTTATTTTTAAAAATTTTAAATGGATGAACAACACATCTTAAAATATCTTAAAACAATACTCAAAACTTAAAATTAAATTAAATTAAATATTTTCAAACTTCCATCTATTTTTTATAATAAGATTAGAGTTCTCAATCATCTCTATGAAACTTTTATTTTTAAAATGAATCTAACACTACCAAGATTAAGTTTTTCTAGTGGCTTGGATGTTATTCGCCTCAAACTTTCTTTCTTTCTTTCTTTTTATGACATCCTCTCTCGTATTAAAAGACTTGATGACAAAATATAATGAAATGAAGTTATGGATTCAATTATAAATCTACAAAAATATAGGGACCAAAGTGGTAAAAATATTGAACATTACAAACTAAATTTGTTAAAATTACCCTTCCCTTGCAGTGATGTCCATAATACTTATGGTTTTAGATGAACAATTAAAAAAATTATTTTCTTTTAGTATATACTCCTAGTCCTATAACTCTCACCATGTTACTAATCCTAGGAGATTCGATAAACTCATTTCCAACTCTAAAACACTCATTAATCACTCTAAAATAAATGAATAAAAAAAGCTTTATAGACCTCAATATAATTTTTTCAGAATACAGATAGAAAGCAACGATATCTTTATTGAATTTCTCTAAAAAGATGAATTCATTGATATTAATATAAATCTTTTTGATGGTTGAAGTGTGGCTATATGAGCACTTACTTTTTCCTTGATATTTCTCAATAATATTCTTTTTCCTCTTTCAATAACCAATACTAAAATAAATTTGGATCAAAATATAAAGTATTAAAATAAAAGGAACCAATAAATACACAAATTAAAACTTCATTGAGTAACAACAAAATCTAAATGGGGTCTATTTTGATTTATTTTTGTTCGCCTTCTATATTACAAAATCAATCTTTAATTCACCGTGGGAATATTTCTCAACACTTTATATATATAAAAGTATGCAAATTGAAAAAGGTTTAAATACATAACACCATGCTAATGTAACTTAGGATGATAAAATTGCAAAATCAAATCTTGATGATCAAAATAACAAAAAAGAAAATATATAGTGCTGATATGGACAATGTAATCCATAATATATCTGAGTTTGAACCTGCAATGAACTCTATTGATTTGTTTCCATAACATTTTTAGTATATAGGATAATACTATATTATACGTATACATGATGCTGCTAGGTAATTTTTAAAATTATTTTTATATATAATTATAAGAGAATTAATACAAATATCAATAAGAATATGAAAGATTTAAATATAATGGAGAAAATGTGTTTCTTAAGTCCAAGTCCCCATTTCTTATTAATGTATCTTTTTTATATATATAATAATTTTTATTAACAATGTCATTTTTTAAATAAAAATCTAAAAAATATTTACAAGAATCTCAAAGGATTCTAAACACTGGATGAACTCATCAATGAGCTTAAACAACCTAAAAAACCACATATAAATCTAAAATCAACTTGAAATAAAAAAATATTTCAAATCTTAAATTTGATTTTTAAGTTGAAAAAACATCTAAGTGGAACTTTCATCGCCAAATAGAACCCATTAATATTAATATCAACCATTTTAGTGGGTGAAATTATCATCAACATCGATTTTCTTTCTCCATCATCAAAATTTGACCACTCTCTCTCTCCTATGTGAAACCAAGAACTTAAAAATAAAAAAAAATAAAATTTCAAACTAAAATTGATTTTTAAAAAATTAAAAGGACACAATATTTATAATTTAAAAGGTATAAGGGTTACATTAAATATCTTGCCCAAAGTTTGAAAAACACTCATTTCCTCTGTGTTTTTCATTTTGACACCCTATCTTTCAATCTTACCATCTCTAAATAAAATAACCTAAATTGATTTATAAATCGATCCAATAAAGGCTCTGTAAAAAAAACAATGAAAAAAAAAACATTATAAACAATGAGTCCATAATGTTTTGTTAGAAGATCCATAGGGTATTTTGCATGGTAAACATATTTTAGATTTTCATACTAGTTATTAGACCTGTATTTTGCCACAAGTAGGGTAATTTTTTCTCCCAACACCAAAAAAACAGCATTTCATATGTGTTTTTTAACTTAAAAAAGCTTAATTATAAATTTAAAAGTTTATGCATACATTTAATTAAATAAATAGAAAATTATTAACTCAACCGAAACAAATTAGAAAACTTAATTTCTGACCAATCAAACTTATGACCAGAGTCACAGACTCAATCAAGTTTAACAATTCTTTTAAATAATTTTTTTAATTATATAAAAAAAATTAAACATTCACAAAGTTGAGAACCAACTAAATATTACGACATCTATTTAAGATTGTAATAAACATATAAATATTGAATTAAAATAAAATATGTTTCCCAACTAAAAATAAATAAAATACTAAAAGATAAAATAAAAAATTTAAACAAAAAAAATCAATAAAAATTTAATTATGAAGAGTTAAATTGGAAGAAAATCCAATAAAAATAATAGAAATAAAATAACAAAAGACAATGCACATATCTAAGGCCCATGACACTCCTCATATTCTGCCTAGGCTATAGTGACCAGAGGTCACAACAAAGTTAAATGATTTAAATTATAAAATTTTTTTTTCTAATAATTTAATTCTCAATGGTTGTTGTTGTTAAGTTATTAGCTAGTCGTGTGTGTTGTTCTAGAAGAACTATTTTTAAAACTTAATTTGATAATATTAAAAATAAATATTTTTAAAAAGTTTAAAGATTTAAATGGTAGAGAAAATGTATTTTCTAGTTAAACTTTTCTTTTAATATTAATATGTGTTTTTTTAATTTCGATGAAAACATGAGTTTTTTTATTAGCAACATTATTTTTTAAATGAAATTTTAATGCAATTAAAATAAATATTCACCAGAATTCAAATGATTTAAATTAAAAAATAAACATTACCAAAGGAAAATTTCAAGACTGAATGTGGTGGTATAAAAAAAATAAAAAATAGTTAATTTGAAAAAATTATATAAAAATTTTCTTATAAAAAAATTAAAAAATATATTTTATTCTCAACAAGTATTCATTGGAAATGTTTTTAAATTGTTTTTATATAAAATTTTTCATAACATAATTGGCAATATTACCATAAAAATCTGCAATTTTATTTGAAAAGTATGGCATAATCTGAAGATTTTTTAAATATCATTATAATAATTTTAATTAAAAAATCTGTATTCTAAAATTAAAAAAAAAACAATTAAATAAAAAAAACATAAAAGGCCAAGAAAATAAAGACTAAATGTCTATGCCTGTATGGCCTTGAAAGGATATCCTAGATGAGCCTCGGCTTGCTAGGCCAAGCCTATGAGCCTCACCCTTAAAAATTGAAAAGTCACACCTCAACTTTGAAAGCCAAGCCAACACACCTAATTTTTTTAATTAAAACAAGACGGGCGAAACTTGCATCACCTACTTACCAGAAAAAAAAAAAGTTGCATCACCTGCAACCATTATGTCCATCCAAAAAATTAAGGTACAATCTATTTAGAATTTAAAAACTTAATTTTTAATATAAAAATACTTAAAAATAATATAATAAAATCCTCAATAATCTCATTAATTATCTCTAACCACCCTTCAATCAACTTTTACCAATTACTTTAAAGATATTTGATATCATGATTGGAATTGTATTTTTTTCCAACCATAATTTTTAATTATTTAATAAATATTTGAAATACAGATTTTAAAGATAGATTTTACTAAAAATTAAGTTTCTATCACTAGTTTTATAAAGCAAAAAATTAATACTTTTCAATTTATTTTTGTCCACCTGCTACTCAGAGAAAGAAAAACTCAAGGCCCACCCAATTTTTTGTCTGCTTCATTCCTTCTCAACTTAGGTAGGAACATTTCGTTGACAATCATCATTATATACACATTACCAAGTAGATTTACTTGGCATTGTTCGCATGAACAGTGTCAGCTGAATTAATTTATGGGTTAGTATTTTGTTTATGTAAATATTTTTTTTTAAAAAATAGTATAATAAATTGATTTCACTTGTATTGTTCATATCATATAAACATAAACAATAATTTTTTTATATTTTGATTAGAGCTTTCAATTTAATTAGTATTTTACTAGTTAGAAATCCTAATACTAAATAAGTTATATTATTTAGATAAGTTTTAATTAGAAATCCTTTCCTATAAGAGATTTTATTTTTAATTAGAAATCCTTTTTTATAAGGGATTTTAGATATAAAACTAATATAAATAGAGATATTTAGTTTATTTTAAAAACTTTCCAATTATTTTTTAGATTTTATAAAATACCAGGTATTTTTCTCTTATTTCTTTATAACTTAGATATGAAAGATTAAGGCTTGCTCTAAACATTCCATTCCTTATTTCTTAAGCTAGCATTAAAACATCTAGCTTTTGCTCCTGAATTCACACAACATCTCAGGAGGCCTATATTCATACATTGTGAAGTAGTTTGTTGTCTTCTCCATCTAAATAAAAGGTCAACATTGCTTTAATAACAATTGATGTGGCATATAGCATAGAAACAAATTAGGGTTCTTAAGCTTAAAAGTTACATACTTAAACTGTAGAGAAATTTAAAGAAAATTATGTGTTATTTTATAGAATCTAAATAATAATATAAATTTTCTTCAAATAAACTAGACATTCCTATTTATATTAGTTCTAGATTTAAAATACTTTATAGAAAATGATTCTTTATTTATATTAGTTCTAGATCTAAAATCTTTTATAAAAAAATATTTTTAATTAAACTAAATCTGAAATTGAACTCGACCACTTTAAATAAATAGATATTTTGAATATAATATTGTTGCCAATATATACACAAAATAGCTTGTTCCAAATATCTTATGTCCAATTTCAATAAAAATATATTCATGTACAATATCTGAATGTAAGTAAAATTTCTTAAGATCCAAGTAATTTACCTCACATGAAACCATCTTTTCAATTGATGGCAACATTAATTAGTGAATTTGGCCATCCACTATAACAATGCCTTAGCCACCGGTTGAATTGATAATCTTAAAAAATTAATCCAATAAGAATATGTTTGGTTTGGACAGCACACGCACACTTAAGTTCTCTTTTATGTTAACTTTAACCTCTTAAGGAATTCCAATAAATTGTTCTAACATTTTTTTTAGTGCTTCAAGATCTTGAGAATCACTACTTAGTATTAATTTAGGAGATTTTTTTTTATTTCTTCTTCACCATTAGTAGATGAAATATTAACAAGTAAAGTGGTATATGTAGCAATGTTATTGTTATCACTAAGGTGATGTTGAAATTGTCTACTTTGAAGAGATGACACTTTTTTTATATTTTTTTTCTTACTCATTTAAAAGGTTGAACGAAAGGCAATTAATAACAATATATTTGCTTATCTACCTAATATAAAATATCTTTACAATCATCTTGTGTAAACTCTAAAATTAATGATTGTTGTAGATCTTATCATAATCAACCTAAAGGAATCATAGAGTTTATAAATCTCTAGTAAAAGTTTCTCATCATACAATGGAATCTCATAGAATTTAATAATAGATTTAAGATTAGACCTGCCCTAGTAAAAGTCTCCAAGTAAGTTCTTCTGATTTTTATAATCCTTGTTTGTGTTACCTATTAGCTTAGCTAAATCTCTTATGACTTACTCCAAATGATCCATTCTTTGTTCCTAAGCTAGCACCACTCTTCACTAACAAGCTTTATCTATGAGTGACACCAGCAATAACTTGTCTAGCCTTTATCTTCATCATCATAGTGGTTTGATCTTACTACCTTTTCAAGACAGCCACCATTGACAACCTTTCTTTTCTAACAATCATTAACAACTGACGACAACTATTAAAGAAACAAACCACCATAACCGCTAACGAGAGAGAATAAATTAATTGTGTTTATTTTGAATTTCTTATATTTACAAGTAACAAGAAGCAACAATACTGGTATAAGGTGAAAATGGAGAAAAATCTGCTCTATTTTCACCTTATGTTGGTAGTGCCATCAATTTTCTTCAACTAATAATGATGTGTGAGCCCATATACTGATAATAGTGGTGGCATATGGGAACTACATATTGTCACTATTGCCATATCTCTAAAAGCTCTAGTGGCTCTTCCACTATATTTCAATCATTTAAGTTTTCATCCAACCTTTACTGGAAGGTCTACATTTAATTTTAAATGATTTGGATGTGTTTAATAATATTTTGTAGATTTGTTTTCATTTATGTTAATGTGTGGCTTGATTAGTAAAAGAAAATGTATGTGTGTGTCTATTTGTAATTTTTGTTTATTAGATGTACTAAATGATTAAAACTAAGAAGATAAAAAATAAAAATTCTAACTTAGATCATGAACAGTTTAAAAAAATTATCTCTTCATAAAATTTAGTTTTTTTTTAATTCATATGCTTAACAAAAAACAAACAAACAAATTTTTTATGCATGTTCTATCATTATAAGAAATTTCTTATGTTTTTAGCATTAAAAAATAAGTTTTTATTTCATGCATTGTGAGCTTGATAATAAGCTTATCAAACTCATTAAAATCTTGATTCAAATAAAATGGTTAGTTAGGCCTACATGTAAAAAATCTTTTTAAATAAACAATGATAAAATCTTTGAATAAAAGGGCCAAAGCTTTTTCTTGCATGTCTAATGTTTATTTTTGTTATTTTTGGGTCCATTGTGCATTTTAGAACTTAACTTAAGATTGTTTGATGTAAGTGAATTAACGATGAGTATTGACTTTTAGAATTTACTAACACCAGATTTAAAAAAAAAAATTAATCTTATTATTTACTGATACTAGAGTTAGACATATCAACCTTGATATTTATTGTCACTAGAGTAAAAAATATCAACCCTAATATTTATTGACCCTAATGATAGAAATATTGTAGGTATACCATCAATAGTATAACACAACGAATCTTTAACAATTTAAAACAAAACTATCAATACATTCTACCTCAGGTATGACACTTTAGAGGTGATAGTATCTTTCTTTTTGTATAATCAATCTTGGACTATAGAATCTCTGTTGAGCAATTAAGGTTTCAAATGATCATAATATTAGGTGATGACTCCTTGAATAAAACTTCCCCTAATAAGATGCTAGAAATATGTTCTTTTTTATTTTTATTTTTAAAGGTTGTCTTGATTTTATGTATAATAGAATGACGACTCTACTGCAAAATTTTAGACAAAGCTTTTTTTTTCTATTATTATCTTGTTTGTTGTCTTGTTATTTTATTTTATTTTCTTGCTTTTACTATTTTAGCATGCATTCATATTTATATTCTCATGCTTTAGTTTTGAGATCAAACACCTTAAGCTTTAGGATATGTAGGGAAGTAACAGTACCCTAATGGCTTTAGCAAAACTCATGAAACCATTCAACTCTTGTTTAATTGTTTACTTAAAAGAGTTTGGTATGCTGATATGGTATTATTCAAGACCTATTTCTTTAAACTCCCTGTAAGATTTATAGATTAGGCCACAGTAAAACATCCATACCATTTAGTTTTTTTATTGGGCCATAATAAAACACCCATACCATTTAGTTTTTTAGGTAATGTCCCTATATTTTATCACTTACTAGTAGACTCTCTCGCTACCATTAAAGAAAAAATAACAAACTTAATTTTCTCCTTCTCTATTCATTATGCAATAACCTTCACCACCTATGGCTAACCAATCAACCTAATGTCGCCATCTTCACATGTGAATAACCCATTTTTAACCATTATTCAACATAACTTCTTCTTTTTCAAAACAAAAAAAATCCATTAATCTCTTTTTACCTAAAATAAAAACCCATAATCAAACCAAACAACAATAACACTCGAGTTTAGAGGACTAACAACACTTGTTGGCAATATATATTCTCCGTATTAGTCAACTTTAAATGAAACCTGTAGTAGTCCTAACTTTATCTAAGGATGACAACAACAACAACAACAACTTGCCCATCATTCATCTCCATCACTGGTAATGACTTTATCTTATTACTTTTTCAAAATCGATACCATTAGTGACCTTTTTTTTCCCCAACAATCACCAGCAACTAACGACAACCAATGAATAAATAGGCCACCACAACCTCCAAAGAAAGATAAAAAAAAACTAATTGTCTTTGTTTGGGATTTCTTTTATTAACACAACAAAAAGATTGATACATTTTTTTAAGTGCATAAGTGTTGAAGTAATAAATAACTCAGTAAAACCGGAGTCGAACTATAGAGAGATTAATTATATAAATTATAAATGATGATGATGATGATAATAATAATAATAATAATAATACAACAACAACAACAACAATAGTAGTAGTAGTAGTAGTAATAATAATAATAATAAAGAAAAAAAAGGAGAAGAAGAAGATGAGAACTTTGAGATGAAATATTAATGTAAGGAATAAACAATGATAACAACAAAAGTCAAGGTTAGAGATTTCACTAATGGTATGTCAAACAAATATAGTATAAACTCCTATAATTCAATTAGAAACTAAATACAAAGCAGATTCCAATCAGATTATAAATTGTTAACATGATTATATTAGTTATCTTATTATATTAATGCTAGTACTTATAAATATTATTAGGCATTCATGCTTATAAATTATGTTAATAACAAATCAAGTTTCTTTCATAGCTCAAGTGTAAGTTGTACCATACAATATGATTATGAGAGTGCTAAGTATTTGTTGTACCAAGTGTTATATAACATAAATCTAGATTAGTCATATAATAAGGAAATTATTAAAGAGTGAACGAGATAATAAATACAAAATATATTAGTATCAAACATTAAAGTCCATATTAAGTTTACACTATACTTATTCTTACACCATTAGTGTAACCTTTTCACCTTGATATAATAAACTTAACTAAACATAATGAAAGAAAGAAAAATAAATAAAAAAGATAAGAACATAAATAAGATAAAAGTTAACTAAGTAAATGAAAGGAATAGAAAGACATAAATTGATATTAATAAAAGCAAAACTTAAGCATTATAAAAATACAAAGAGAGAAAGCAAGAACATGATCTTGATTTGAAAACTAAGATGCTTAAATACATGATAAATGTCTTCTTTTATAGGTCAAAATTGGAAACTATTGATTTGATGACTAATTGATGAGTGGGGGACCAATTCTTGACTTTTAAATACCTTGATAAAAATACATTTTTAAATACTAATAATATATTTTTAGGTAAAAGGAAGCAATACCACCAATACAAAGTGAAAAATAAAGAACAATATACTCCAAATCCCTTAATTTTCTTCAACTAGTGACGATGTGTAAGCCCATATACCAATAATAGTGGTGGTATATAGGACCTATGCATTGTCAGTGTTTCCACACCTCTAGAAGCTCTATCGACTCTTTCACCATATTCCAACTATTTGAGTTTTTACCTAGCCTTTATTAAAAGGTCTACACTAGTTTTTGGATTATTTGATATGTTTAATAATGTTGTGTAAATGTTTGTAATTTGTATGGATGTGTGGGTTAATTTGTAAAAGAAAATGTTCATGTGTTTGTATTTTTTTATTAGATATATTTGAATGATTAAAACCATGAAGATAAAAAGTAAATGTTTTAACTTGGACAATGATGAAGCTTAAAAAAATTATCTCTTTATAAAATTTAGTTTTTTTTTAATTCCCATGCTTAACATAAAAAAAAAGAAAAACAAAAAAATCTTTTTCTTTTTTGCATGTTTTAGCATTATAAAAAATTGTTTGTGTTCTTAGAAATAAAAAAAAATGTTTTTAATGCATACATTTATAGGCTTCATAAACTTTTATCAAGCCCATTAAGGGCTTGGTCCAAATAAAATGGCCCATTAGGCTTATATATACCTTTTTAAATAAACAATAATAAGATCTTTGAATAAAAAAGCCAAAGCGTTTTTCTCGTGGGTCCAATGTTTATTTTCGCTATTTTCTGGTTTAATGCTCGTGTTAGAACACTACATAAAATTGTTTGATGTAATTGAATTGATGATGAGTATTAACTTTTGGTATTTACTAGATTTAGAAAAATCAACCCTGGTATTTACTGACACGTAAGTCAAAAATATCAACCTTGATATTTATTATCGCTAAAGTTAAGAATATTAACCTCAATATTTACTGAAGTTAGAGTAAAAAATATTATAGATAGACCATTAATAGTATAACACAATAGACCCTTAATAATTTAAGATAAAATTAACAATGCAGTTTACCTCATGGAAGACATTTTAGGGGTGATAATACCTTCTATTTGCATAATTAATCTCAAACCATAAAATCTTTATTAACCAATTATAATTCTTGGTGACTATAATATTAGGTGAAGACTTCTCAAACAAGACATTTCCATGTAAGAATAAGATGTCATATATTTGTTTATCTTCCTAATTTTTAAAAGTCATCATGATATTGAGTGTGACACTAGGGACTAAAAAAATAAAAAAAAATAAGTTTTTTATAGCAAAATTAAATTACATAAATCTTAAAGGACCGAAGAGGTATACTATGTAAAGTTTAAACACTAGAGTGAACTTTTTGTGAGAACTTTAAACCATCATTCATTTATAGCACATTTTAAATTTGGTCTAGAGTTTTTCAATTTTGTTTGTGACCAACAAATTTGATTCCATTATCCTTTAATTTGGTGAAAAATGATGCAATTTTTAAAAAAAGTTTGAAGACCAAATGAATTTTTTTTAACAATGAGTGCATGGTAAAATTTATAAAGATGAATAATATACATATGTATAGTGTTTTGGTCACAACATTTTGAGTTTTGTATAATAATATAATAATGTGAGCCTTCATATTTTAATAAACATATGATTCATATTTTAACAAACATATACACTGGAATAATGATAAATTTGATATATAATTACCTTCCCTACGACATGCTAGCGATTATATAAATGCTACAGTATGGTCATTATATAAATTTAGGTTGATGTTGTATTTAATTTGGATTTTGCTTATGTTTCAAAAGTTTCCTTTCTTTTTATTTTTACTTTCAAAAACCAAACTAAAATTATTTAAAACAAAACCCTTCCTCATCCTAAGTTTTTTTCTTCTATAATTAAGATTATAATTAAGATTTAGATTTAGATGGAATTAGAGAGGTCGCTCACTTTATAGTGCGAGACAAATCAAAATTTCCCTAATAAAAAAAAATATTGAGGTGACGTTAAAGTTTTTAAAGAAAAAAGAAATTGGAGACACAAATTATTAACTTGACTAAGGCCAGTAAACCCAATTTACTTAATAATATGATAAAAAAGGCATCAAAAGTAAATAAAGCAATATAAGATAATAGTAGTTAACTATAAAAAATAAGTTGTCAATATTATACTTAAAAGAAAAGAAAATAAAAGTTTGTTTGAAACTCATCATTACTTTGCCATAAACATTGTTTCACCACTAGAAAAAGCTCAGTCAAACAATTATAACACCAATGCAAAAGATTGTAAGATGATATAAAAAGAAGTTGCATGTGCTTTCATGCTTATATTTAATGAATCAATTTAATTTAATTAAAAAAAATTTCTTTAGTAATAGTTAAATTCAACAAAGAATGACAAATAAAAAGACTTGAGATAACCCGAGTTATTTAAAAAAAATTAACAATAAATTTGATAAAAAGCAAATAAAAAAATAGGTTCTAATCTCTATTTTAATAAATATTAAAGAATGAAATTAAAAATTAGGCTTCTTGAATGAGCTTAGCTCTATAATTTAACAAGTTTTGAATTTGGGATATTAACTAAGGTTTAAGAGATTTACTCGTTTTTTTTTCTTTTTAAAGGATATAATCAGTCATATGAAAAAAATTAAAAGATGATAAAATTTAAAAAAAATAATTACAAATTATTTTATATAAAATAAATAGTAATCAAAAGAACATATACAAAGTTTGAAGGAAAAACAAATTGAAGAGCTGCTTTGAAAATTTAAAAGGTCAAATATAAATCAATAAGGAGAGAGAAAAGAAAAAAATGGACCACCAACACCAAACTTGGAATTAATTGATCACACGTGTTGCCCATAAATTAAGAGGTTGTTAAGATAATTCTAACACCGCTTAGAAAAACCAGTATTTGGCTACCAAGAGACATCATGTGCATCACTTGAAAACTAACATTGTTGGCAATGGTAATCAAAATAAAGATTTCATCATTCTTTAGTTTTTTTTTCCCATCATCTTTTTTTTTTCCCTCAAACTTCAACCTTATTTTTTTAATTATTTTTTTTCACTTTGATATTTTTTTAAATTGATGTTTTTTTATTTCACCTTTTTTTTTTCTTTTTTAAAGCTCGTGTTCTTTTAGTTCTATCCTTCAACTTTTATTTAATAGGAGATTGCTTTCCATTATTGTTTTTTAATTTTTTATAGAATTTTTCACTGATTTTAAAAATAAATCATGTTATCTGAAGTCTTTTTATTTGTTGTTCTTTATTAAATTTAGCTTTTTTAAAATAAAATTAAAATTGAAATTAAAATTAAAATTAAATTAAATTAACTGATTAAATATAAATACAAAATGCTTAATTCATGATATTTTATTTGGTTTTATTTTTTAAATCATTGCTTTAACAATATATGTAAGCCCTTTCCATATTATCATACAACTTTTTGCATTAGTGTTAAATTATTTTGAGTCATTTTATTGTCACCAGAAATTTACATATTTTTTAACTTTAAAACTTCTGAAATTAATAAAGGTGTGTGAAAGATGATTTGAACACTTATTTTAATATAAAAAAAATCTTCAATAAACCTTTTTATTTCTTTTTAAGTATAATATTATTAATTTATTTTTTATAATTTATTTTTTCCACTTTATTTACTATCAATATATATTTTTAATTAAATAATTAATTTAATCAAATTTATTAAATTAATCAATTCAATCAATTACATCTCAGATTTTTCTCACTTCTTTGAAAATAATAGCATAGCTGAACATCAATTTTTATTTTTTAAAAAAAATTGACGCACTTATGACACCTACAAAGGCACGTTTGAACCATTCTTACATGATAATAATCAGTGTTCGAATTAATCCTCCACTTTCTCGAAGATAACAAACCAATCCAGTCCGCCACCAAACCAAACATTCCCAAAATTCGAACCATCTCGTTTACCATTACCAACAATGCCAGTCTTCAAAACCCCATTCAATGGCTACTCCGTCAAATTTAGCCCATTTTACGAATCTCGTCTCGCCGTCGCCACTGCCCAGAATTTTGGAATCCTCGGCAACGGTCGTCTCCACGTCCTCTCCTTACCCCCAGCACCCTCCTCCCCTCTAACCGAACTCATCTCCTTCGACACTGCTGATGGCATCTACGACCTTGCCTGGTCTGAATCCCACGATTCCCTCTTAATCGCAGCTGTGGCCGATGGCTCCGTCAAGCTTTACGACACCGCCTTACCTCCAACACAAAACCCACTTCGTTCCCTCCAGGAACACACGCGTGAAGTCCACTCGGTCGATTACAATCCCACGCGCCGTGATTCTTTTATCACCGCTTCCTGGGATGACACGATTAAATTATGGACCCTTGACAGGCCGGCGAGTATTCGTACGTTTAAAGAGCACGCGTATTGTGTTTATTCTGCTGCGTGGAACCCGAGGCACACGGATGTTTTTGCATCTGCTTCCGGGGACTGTACTGTGCGAATCTGGGACGTGCGTGAGCCGGGAAGTACGATGATTATTCCAGGTCATGATTTTGAGATTTTGTGTTGTGATTGGAATAAATATGATGATTGTATTATTGCTACTGCATCGGTGGATAAGACTATTAAACTATGGGATGTAAGGAGTTTCAGAGTTCCGATTTCGATTTTAAATGGACATGGGTATGCTGTTAGGAAAGTTAAGTTTTCGCCTCATCATAGGAATTTGATAGTTTCTTGTTCGTATGATATGAGTGTTTGTATGTGGGATTTTATGGTTGAAGATGCATTGGTTGGGAGGTATGATCATCATACTGAGTTTGCTGTTGGAGTTGATATCAGTGTGCTTGTTGATGGGTTGATGGCAAGCACGGGGTGGGATGAGTTGGTTTATGTTTGGCAGCATGGGACGGACCCGAGAGCACCTTGAAAAAGGGAAGTGTTTCTCCTTTTCCTTTATTTTTTTTGTGTTAAGACTTTTTGTATTTTTGAATGGAAGTTGTACGTTTAGTAGTAAAAGTATAAATGTGGTGTTCTTGTAGTTGTTTATTTATCTGATAGTTGCGAGATTTGTCACCATGGATGACTTTGTTGAATAAGGTGCTGAATAACCCTGTATATCAGTTTTAATAACACGAAAAAGTTTGTGTTGTTTGATGCTTCCTTGATTTTTTGAGAGTTGTATCTTCTTTGACTTGTTTTCATTCGATGTATAATAAGGAATGTTTCACATAGTTCGGGTGGAAATTTTCTTTCTAAATGAAAATTTGACTTCCTTCCTCTCATATATGAGATGCGAAACTATGGCGCTCCTGTAAGAATTGGTTTGATAAATTTGAAAATCCTGTATCTTATGTTTTGTGATTGACCAAACAAGTGCTATCGAATAAGCATAACATTAAGAGTTAATGCCTTCAGTGTACAGTAGAAATGAAATGGACATTAATTGATAATGCTATTTATCAACCTCTCCATTGTTGAATTACATGCATCGCCAGGCATTATGTTTGGCTGATTGATCAATCTATATGCATTAGATCATGGCACTTTACTTGGTTAGTCAACAGGGGAGAGGGATGTTGGGGAGGTAGGATCATGCTTGGTTTGCAAAACCATCATTCTGTTGTATCCAACTTTGTGATGCTTTGACCTTTTGTTGTTTTCATTACATCCTTTGCAAAATATAAATCAGCATGGCATACAACCCCTGGTCTGTTTAATATTTTTAATTTACAAATGCTGTTAGTAAGAGTGCTAAAATCACTATATGATTATTAATTAATCTACTCTTTGCCAGGAGTGCTTCTTTAATTGAAATTGAAAGGATGAACTAAGGCTATCTAGTGGAGTTGATTCTACTTTGCAATTTTTGTTCTTCCTATCTCATAGTTCCTAAGTCCTTGAATAGCACCGATTTCTTTTTGATAAATATTTTTAGTTAGGATTCCTCTATAGCAAGTCTATGTGTTTCATGCACAGGATTTGCAGATTCTGTGCAAGATCATATTTGATTTTGGGGTTTGAGAGTAGATGTTATGCTTTTGTCACCATATTCTTGTGTTGAATTTAGGGTAAAAAATTGCATTTACCAGTGAGATTCATGCTCTTTAGGGTTACATAAGTTTCATTGTTGATAAGAAAAGGAGAAAAAAAAAGAGACAAGGTTGGGATCAGGCCCTCGTGTTATATTTAAGTTTTAGTTCTTTTATATAGAAATTCGATTGTTGAATAGTGTGTGGGAGAGGATCTACTCTTTTTAAGGTTACTATCTTAGCCTAAGGGGTAGTCTAAATCCTATGCAGATAGAATTTGGCCTCTATGCAAGGGGAAAGCCACCTGTTCTCATTTTAGCTTCCAATCACCTAGGAAGACCTTTGATTTCCTGTCAAGATATGTTTCTTTATCCAAAAACTTATAAGCATTTATCTTTTGCTTGTGGTGTTTGGATGGCTTTAAAAGTGACCTCATTTTATGGGTTGGAGATTCAAACCAACTGTAGTGCCATAGATGAACTGTTTATATAAATAGCTTCCTTGTGTTTTTTTTTTTTGGATATCCAAAAACATGAAGGGATGATGGCTTTTCAAGGCATGTCACAAGTTAGTTGGGTTTGCTTGAAAACCAACCCAGCTTCAAAGTTGGATTAGCATCTTCCTACTCAACACAATACCTCAGACATGAAGTGGTTATTCGAGGTTAGGCTTAAACTGTTTTCATACACATGCAGAAGCTGCCCAAGCTTGATTTGGAGTAGATGGGTGCATAGAAGCTCTTGGAGCTTGTTTGCCTAGAGCTGAGAGATGAGGGTTTACGTAGTATAGCTCATGATGTTCCCTAGCTCATATTGATTGTGTTGGAAAATTAACATGCTGTTACATTTCCTCTTGAACTGAATCTGTTGAATTTTTATTTTTTTAATGAGAATCTTTGGATGGTGTCTCTCTGCATGTTAGAGAATCTGATGAGCAAAGTGGCATCGCAGAAAGCCATTGCTTTTCTTTAACATCAGCACCTGGCTCGCGATGATGCCTAGACAACTTGTTATCTTCTTACTTGCATTCCAGAGTGATTAGGAAAAAAAAGTCGTTACACTTTGGCCTTTTGATAGATTTGTTTACTATCTTGTAGTGCGCATGTATCAGGTTTTCCTAAGTGGATGAGATCAGGTGAAACTAATGTGGTTGAAGTGGCATTTATTTCATGTGATAACTGAGATGGGTGGTATTGTTGAATTAGAGGAGTAAATGGCATTTATTTCTAATGAAGTTTTAAGTATACCATGGATGTATTTGAACTGAATTTAGTCAAGTAAAGCTGCTGAATTCCAAAACTTGGCTAATTGTGCAAAGTCTATCCATTTTAAATCATTTTGCTTGTTAGCTTCTTATTAGTCACTGATAGTAGTGTTGAAGTATGGTTTCTAAGTATTTGCAGCCGTTGACGAGGTCCTTGGTAGAAGCAGGGATCATAATCTAGGTGTGCGCTTAAAAAATCAGATGCATTCCTGTTTTCAGGTGGTCTTGTAAAAGCCCAGGCACAAATGTGTTATAGTGCTGGGTTCCATGAAATACAGGCACTTGCAATTGCTTTTGTGCTGTAGGTAGTTATCTCAGACAAACTATTTTCCTAGGATGACAAGGTTGTAAAGAAAACTGGGAAAGCGCTTAAGCCACTTGGTTCTTAAGCCAACCTCCTTCCAGATTAAGCATTCTTCTGACATTTGGTTGGCTAGCAGATGGCGCCATCACAATTTAGCCATCCTGTTGGATTCAGACTAACTGTATAGCGTAGAAGTTTTTGTGGTGACCCTCTCTCTTTCCCTGCAACTTACTTCACCTGTCAATTTATTGAACTGAGTAGGATTCATGAAATTGTAGATGAGTAGTCATTGCTTGGAATTCACTTTTAGATTCTCTGTTGTCATTGTAGGCCTGGTGAGTGATTTCTTGTTGAATGAATTTGGGGTGTAAGATACAATTATTGTTTTTCATCTATATTTTTTTTTAAATAAAACTGTCCTATTTCACCTGCAAATTTATTAATATGAAGGCCTACAAAGCTACAACCTATTGGTGATCTTCACCTACTTCATTTAAAAGGGCATATGTAAAGTAACCAATGTGTGTAATAGTGATTTTTGAAGGGACTTGGGTTAGTAGCTGCAACAGGAAGAGAGGATTTATAGGTGTCTGGAAGTCATCTACTTTTTGTTGTATTCTGTTTTTGACTTCTCTTGTTTCCTTTTTTATAAAAAAATAAAAAAATTCTAAAAATTTGTTTTCTTAGTAAAATCTAGCCAATTTTTCAAAAACATTAAGGACTTTTAATGATTTTAGTACTGTTTGCATATTTTATCTAGTGTCAAGCTTTTATATATATAAGAAAAGCAAATACGATGAGCAGGAAAAAAAAAAGCAGAAAATATGAGTGACAAAAAAAGAAGAAAAAAATAAAAATTAGGAAAAAAAAAGAGAACAAATAAAAAGAATAGTGAGTTGCATATTAAAAAATAAAACAAGTCGAAATTCTTAACTCCCCAAGTAATTCAAAAGAAAAAAAAGGAAAATAAAAAAAAGTTGAATATAAAAAATACAAAAAATAAAATAGAATCTAAGAAATAAAGATTATCCACACACTCTCTCACCCTGTCACTCTTTTTTCTGATATAATCCTCCAACAAATAACACAACCCAACCTTTCATTTACTTGTCAAAATGCATTACAATCACTTTAATATTGCTAAACCATTCTTTTCTCTTCACTAACACACTAATCATGCTCCTCTTTATAGCAACTCTCTCTCAAACTAAAACTCAATCTACAAACCAATATTATAATTACAGTAACAACCCTTAAATAACTTATACTACTTCTCCTTAAATAACTTATACTACTTCTCCTTTTGTTCTCTATCCACAATCACCGGAAACACCTTCACTTTAGCCAAATAAACAAACCCTATCATAAATTAATCAAATTTTTTTCACAATCACTAACAATACCAGCATAGAATCACACCACAACCACCACTACATTACCGAACCATCATCAATTGTCGAGTCATTACCAAACCCCAACAAATAAACATTAACGTCGGTTCGATAATATAAGTGTTTTTTCTTGAATAATTTTTAGATTTTGACTAACCACTACCACCAACAAGGTTCCTTAAGAGTGTTTTTTTTTTCCTTTTCCTTTTCTCCATGTGATGGCTAGGGTTTTTGATGAAAGAGATTAGGTTTTTTTATATGGTATATTCCCCTATTTTATCTTCGCTATTCACTCTTTTTTGTATCCTTCTATATAATAATTTTTTTTATCATTTATTCTAAGTATATCCTAAGAATATCCCTATTGTATATGGTTATATAGTCTTTCATTCCTCTTCTTTTGCACTTTAGCCCTTTTCCATTTTGCTCCTTATATCATTTTTTTTCTCATTTTGATTTTTTGAAAAGATGTTAAGATTTACAAAATTGGAGCCAATATGTCGTAAACATATTTTGAGTTTTTGATTTTTTTTCAAAAGACATTAACAAGAGAAAATAGTAAAAAAATCATAAAATAGGTATGTGAATGGCCAAAATGCATTGAAAACATATTATTTGGATTTGTTTGCCTTTTGATTTTGGAGTTTTAGAAAATATTTTGTAATTGGCGTTTAAAATTGGGTATGAGAAATGACAATGATTCACTTTTCATTGTTTAAGTTTAACTATGTATATCAAATTTTATCCCATATTGATCCATTGGACCTGTTTCCATCAATACCTATAATGATGAGATTTTTACTTTTAAATACACATTGTCTCCATTCCATATATTATATTAGAGAATAAAAGTTGATATTATTAATATTCTAATTATCACATGGCATACGTGAACATGTAGGAAAGAATTTCATGCCAATCTTTATAAATAATAATAATTTTCTAAATAATCTTTTTTAGGTTTTTATTTACAGTTTTTATCACTCATTTTCATCTTATATCTGTATGTTGAAGATAAAAGATATTCAAGCGAATACAAGCATATTTTAAAGAAGTAAAAAAAATCCATGACTTAGACTATAGATCTGATTGAGTCAAATAAGATGATATTATTTAATTAGATAATAATAAAAAGTACAAAAAGTAAATGGTCCAAAATACACACACAAAAAAAAAAGTTTTCATGAGAACTTGGAAAACAATTATTCCAAAAAAAAGAAAAATATTAACTAAACTCAATTGCAAGTTAACCCAATGTAAAAAAATAAAATTGAAAAGAAAAAAAAAATATTTAAGTCAATTTGAGTGAACATATCAAATTCACAACTTAATTTGTTGTAACCCAAATTTAACAAGCTATATCAAGCATTTGCAAGGAGGGCTATATCCTTCTTCCTTTTCTCTTTATATTTTTATTGTTGATTTTGCATGAAAGTTACTATTCACAATTGAAAATAATACAAGTTACATTATTCATGCATGATTATCATTCATCTATGTATTTTGAATTTTTTTTATTAACTTCACATTCATGATAGCTTTGTTTCATAAAACTGTATACTTGTTCTTTTTATTATTTTATTTTATTTTATTTTTATTTGCTTTATATTAATATTAGTTTTATTTAGTAAAAATGTACTTTTATCTTTTCCTGTCGTTCTATTATTCATATCCCTTTAATTTTAAAGTTTTCATTTATGTTAGGTGCTTTATCATTAAAGACCCTACAATAGATGGCAATAGTTGAAGAAAAATATTAAAAACAATCTAATTTTATATTACTATTAGATTTTTTTATTAGTTTTTTGATTGATTAAGAATTTTGATTGTTTTTTCCTTGTTAAAATCAGTTTCATGCCTATTTAAAAACTTATAAGGCATAACTTATTAGACTTTAAAATAAAAAATAAAACTACATTTGTAAAAAACCTATTTCTATCATTTTATGCTTCTTTTGGTATTTATTATGCTTCCAACTACATCAATCCAATCCTTCGCATAGTTTGATAATCTATTTCCCCTATTACAACCTTTATTACTTGCCATATTTAATTAAGTAAAACGCTAAACCACTTGAGTTTTTTGTTATAGCCCAATCATAGTGAAATATGTTTGGGGCTACAATAAAATTATTTTTTTTTCTCTTCATCCTTTCATTTTTAAAACTTTACTTGAGGGGTATGATGATCTTTACACTTGATCAATTTGTTATTCTTGATTTATTTAGGTAGCATCATCTTTCTTTTTTTTTTTTTTTACTAACAATGCATTTCTCATATTGCCCTTCTAGAGTAAACAATCAAAACCTTTAGTCCAAGGAATGTCATATTGTAATTTTAATTTTATTATAAACAATTGAATTACACATGTATCCTTACTATGCAAATTTATTAGCATTGGTTTCTAGAACTTGATTGTCATTTGTTATTTAGTTCTAAGGACATTTTTATTTTTTTAAATTTTATGAATAATTGAATTATTTCATTATCATTTATATTTAAATTTTTAACCTTGGATTTAAATGCTTAGTTATAATTTCATAAGGTTTTTTTTAAAATATTGTTTAGTCACATGAGTATTTTTGATACTACGCATATAAAAAAAAATTACTAACATGTGTCTGACACATATTAAGTAGCATATGCGGTTGACAATAGTTGTTGAAATCAAGCTTTCACCACATTATTTAATGTATTTTGACATCCTTTTTTTCCATGTGTGATGTATAGTTTTGTTTCTGATTTGGTGTCAATTATCGTTATTTTTCTTTCTTGGATTACATGTCGGCAATGTATAAAATTATATTAACTCTTCAATTTTTTTCTTTTGATTAAGTCACTGTTCTCTTAATTGAAATTATTTTATTTACATTAATTGTTTCTAATTAGATTTTATTTTTTATTTCATCTCTAGTTGTTTGATTTTATTATTTGTTTTATCAATTTTTTTCATTCTTGTAGTTGTTATTTTTCTTTATTTTCAATCGTTTTGCTGATTTTTTTTGTTTTTTTTCTTCAATTCCATCTTTGAACATTTCTATTCATTAAATTTTTATGTCAAGTTTGGTGCTATTTCTTTTCATTTTTATTTTGTAATTATTTTATTAGTTATTTTTTAATTTCAATTAAATTTTTCCTTAACATTTAATTTCAATTATTTTTTATATTGAATTTATGTTAATTCTTTTAATCGCTATTTGTTTTGTTTTACATTGTGTTTTTATTGATTTTTTTTTCAATTTCATCCATCAATATTTGTTTGGTTTAAAATCTTGTTTTTTTGTTTTTTCAGGTTTGCCTTTAATAGTCTTGCCTATGTCATAAATTTAAAAAATTAGCTTAAACCAACTTTGATTTTTTTTAAGTATTTTAAAAAAACTACTTCTGTTTTTTTTTCCTAACATATTTATTGCTTTGCTATTAATGAGATAATCTGACTTTTATGTCCCCGATCATGTGTATGATTTATTCACCCTTCCTTGCTNTATATATGTTTGCATCATATTGATAAGTGTTTATTCCTTATATTTTTCTGACATGTTCTGCCTTTCATAATTTTTTTTTATGGTGTGAGTTTATCTAGTTATTTTTGTAATTATCATTTAAGCCATGAGGTTTTTTAGGATGAATTTATCTTTTATTTATTTAAATAAAACATTTTAGTAAACAGGATCAAATAAATATCTTATATTTATAGTTTTTTTCATAGTTATTATTTAAGATTTTTTTTATTTATGGTTATCAATTTATTTAGTTGGATAGTTTTATAAGCTTTTCAAATAACATTTTTTTTTTCATGTAAAAAACACATTGAAGCAACCTGCATACCTAAATTATTTTTTTTTTAAATAGAACCTATATGTCAAATTCATGATTTTAATGCTTTTTTATTTATGATTCTATTTTGAAAAAAAAATATTATTCTTTTATTCTTTACACTTGGCCTGTTTATACCAATTTTTATGTTTATTTTGCTATTTTTTTGTAAATTATTTTTAATATTCTGTTTCTTTACACCTTTTGTTTTTGGAAATTTATTCTACACATATGATGAAATTGTTGTTTTATTATAACAATTGTAATATTATTTTATTTTTAAGTTAGGTTAAAAATTAACTTGAAATTTTATATATTTTTTATTATACATAAACGTCAAATTTATGATTCAAAAAATACGTTAATAAGATTTGCAGGTAGACAAATTGAAAAGATATACTAATACTTTGTTTTTTATATTTATTAATACAAATAATTTTCATAAATTTTTTAATTTATATTTAAAATTTGAAAGAATAAAATTGTTAAGCTAGCATATTTAATTTTATTTTTACCTAAATTTTTTTTCCAAACCCGTGGCGAAACACGGGTGGGGCCTAAACTTTTGGTATTTCTTTTTTTATGCAGAATTAATTTCTTGACAATGAGCGGTTAATAATTCATAAACTATCATGGCCATTAAGTCCAAAACAATATACTCGGTACTCATGTAGTTCGATTGAAATCCGCCTAATCTTTTTCTTCGAATAAAGAGGGCTATTCGCAAAGGATCATGGTAGCCGTCATGGATTGAATTACCCAGTTATGTAATTGGATTGAAATCCCATAGCCGTCAGGGTCATGGTGTTAAGTACTTTTTTTTTCACCGAATCTCATGAACGGATGAATCCATTTATGGATGGAAATGATCATCAGCTAATAAAAGATGAGGCAAATTTTTTGTTTACGAAGGCAGGAGGAGGAGTATAAAGTAAGTCCATGAGTGGGGTAGAGAACAATGCACATAACCGACTTCCTTGTAAATAATAGGTTTTGGATTACTTTATATGAATATTTTAGAGAATGTTTGAAATTTGTATCATTTTGGCCTTGATCTAATGGTTCTGGTGAACGAAATTGACGCTGTATATGTGAATTGGTTGGCAAGTGTCAAAAACTATAAATGAACGATCCATCTACCAGTTTGCTGCAATTTTGTCATGCCAGACTAGTAGCTAGAGCAGTTTTTATAATTGATTTTGACCAATCACCATTCCCATATTATCTTCTTCTTCTTTTTAATTCTGAAAATCTACATATCTTATATATATTTTGACTAATTTTTTTATGTTTTAAAGTTAACAACTAGATAATATTTTAATAATTCTAAAGTTTATGATGCTCAATATAAAAAATAAATCCAAGATTTAACTAATTGAATTATACATTTATCCACTGCAGCTTAAAACCATTTCGTTAACAACAAGGAATTATCTTAAATTTGTGAACATACATTTTTTTCATAATTGAGACAGCCGATTTAAGAGTGCCGGAACGATGTTTGTGCTGCTGCAGGTGCAGTACTTAAAAGTATTAATCGGAGAGCTTTTTGAAGAAATGAAGGCCAGCTTCAAGAAGATATTCGAAGAGAGCCCATAAGGCAAGCCCCACTCGTAAAAAACATAAGATCTTTTGCACACATTTACACACAATAAAAGAGAACCACGTTTATCGTGTTAGATTGACTGGTAGATGTCTCGGGCTCTCTGCCTGTGCGCCACTCACAAGTCCAGGGATATGAATAGCAGATGATCACCTACCCAAAATAGTTTGGTGCTACGAGAAAGATATGAACAAGTGGTACAGTTTTAACTACCATAATACCCTTTACAGTTCCTATGATTCGATCACTTCCAAACTCAAAAGTCGTTTCGGTCACTTTGAAAATTCAGATCATGTTACCCCTCCCTCCAATTTTTAATGCAAAAGGCGGAAAGTGAGAGATGAGGACCTCTTTCCTGAGCTGACTGGTAGGCTTGGTCGGGCTTGTAGTTTTTCACCTTATAAATTCTCCATATAAAATTGCAGTGTAGACAGATCAGAAAAATCAATGTTACCAGAGATGGAATATTTCAAGAAATCCCAAATGGTTCATCTAATTCTCTTGCTTCTAGCTGGGCTAACATGCGTGTCTTCTAGCCTCCCTAGTGAGTACTCTATAGTTGGCAATGACTTGAGTGAGCTTCCACCAGATGAAAGCATCATTGAAATCTTTCAACGATGGAGAGATAGGCACCAGAAGGTTTACAAACATGCAGAAGAGGCAGAGAAGAGGTTCGGGAATTTTAAGAGGAACTTGAAATATATAATGGAGAAAACAGGAAAGGAAACAACTCTGAGGCATAGAGTGGGGTTGAACAAATTTGCTGATTTGAGCAATGAGGAGTTCAAGGAACTTTATCTGTCAAAGGTGAAGAAACCCATCAACAAGAGGAGGATTGATGCAGAAGACAAGAGTCGGAGAAACTTGCAGTCGTGCGATGCACCTTCCAGCTTGGATTGGAGGAAGAAGGGAGTTGTCACTGCTGTTAAGGACCAAGGAGACTGTGGTAAGCTTCCCTCGATAAATTCACGTAATTAAGGAAGATTTATAATAGGAAATGCCGCTGTCTATGATGCCGAATGCGTATCGAGGGATTTTACTACAAACCTTCGATCGTAAAATGACAGCAAGTAGAGATTAATTTATATAATGCTAAATGTAAATGATTAATAAGATGTTTCGATATTTATCATCCTTAAGCCGAGAAAACATTAGTTTGAGAAGTTGGGTCATTTTTAATAAATCCTTCTGTTTTTTATTTGCTTAATTTCCTTTCTTGAATTTCGCAAGCATAAATATGTGTGATAGAAATATCATTATATATTCACTATAATTTTTTAAAAGTATTTTTTATTTTAAATTAATATATTTTTATGTTTTCAAATTAATATATTTTATTTTAATATTAAAAAATATTTTAAAAAAGAAAAAACCACTGCTTTTATACGCATAGACGCATCGAAATCCAATCAAGTGACCAGACTCTGTCTTTGACCGGCGGGAAAATACAGTCCAATCATTATTATTCCCCGTTTTCTAAGTGCATAATATCATGTCATTTATCGATAAATAGAAAATGTCAGAGGATGGAAGGAGGATTCTCTTCATGATATACATGGAATATCATTTGCCCATCCAACGACATGTGCCTCTAACAAGCCAAAGAAAGTGTTTGTTTTCACGTTTGAATTTGTTTTTCACTTAAAAAATATTAAACTGATTTTTATTTTAAATGTATTTTGGATAGTTTTAATGTTAAAATCTTTAAAAAATTATATATTTTTAATTGACAAATATTTTTTAAGAATACCTTTCACGTATTATCAAATGCAATTATTCTAAAGCTAAGAATGAGTAGTAATTAGTTACCAAAAATATTTAAGAATTTATTTTACATTAATTATGAAAAACAAGTTTTGATTTTAAGTTGTAATTTAAAAGGTTGCATTTTTTAAAATAAGTTGTGTGTTAAAAATGAGTTAATTTAGATGTATATTTGATAAAAATTGGCTTAAAATGATTTTTAAGGGAAGAGAGATCCTACAGGTTAGAATCTTTAAATAAATTTTTAAAAAAATTGAAAAAAGCAAGATCTTGAGATAAACTTGTTTATTTAAGTTAAAATTAAGTCTAATCAATCAAATTTATGATTTTTCCTTAAATAAAAACTCGAGAGCAACTTAAATCAAAATCCAAAAATCATGTAAGAAATAACCTTGAGTAGAATATCTCAATATTCAGTACATGAATTTCTAGTATTCAATCACTAAAGTTTTAGTTATGCTATTCTATTTCTCGCATTTCTTAATTACAATGTTATGTCAAAAAAGGAAGGAAAATTCATTCTGAGTTTCTCCACATCCAATGTTATCCGATTTATGTCTTGACATGCTTGTGTGAGAAAACAATAAAGTGGTCTGGACATGAAATGTTCCCAGGAAGTTGTTGGTCATTCTCCACAACTGGAGCCATAGAAGGAATAAATGCCATTGTCACTAGCGACCTGATTAGCCTCTCAGAGCAAGAGCTTGTAGACTGTGATACAACCAATTATGGGTGTGAAGGAGGCTATATGGACTATGCTTTCGAATGGGTTATAAACAATGGTGGAATCGATACAGAAGCTAATTATCCGTACACAGGAGTTGATGGTACCTGCAACACAGCCAAGGTTTGGTCCCCCTGTATCAATATAACCTCTTGATGTTGATTTATACTCAGTAGGTTAAGTTTACAGGAATTTTAGTTAACGTTTTTACTTCAAGAAAATTCTGAATGTATCTAATTTGTCTCATTGATGGTGTTTCTACTTGATTAGGAGGAAATAAAAGTTGTATCCATTGACGGGTATAAAGATGTAGATGAAACGGACAGTGCACTCTTGTGTGCTGCTGCTCAACAACCCATTAGTGTTGGTATGGATGGTTCTGCGATAGATTTCCAACTATATACTGGTGTAAGTATCTCTTCTCCGTCGTACGTCTTTGGAAACTAAGTTTCTGGTTCGAAAGCGGGTGATAAAAGTAGACTGTTATGACTTGCTCAGGGAATCTATGATGGTGACTGCTCTGATGATCCAGATGACATTGATCATGCTGTTTTGATAGTTGGCTATGGTTCAGAAAATGGTGAAGATTATTGGATAGTGAAGAATTCGTGGGGCACATCATGGGGAATTGAAGGATATTTCTATATAAAGAGGAACACTGATTTACCTTATGGTGTGTGTGCAATCAATGCAATGGCCTCATATCCAACAAAAGAAGCTTCTGCACCATCTCCAACTAGTCCTCCATCGCCTCCGTCGCCACCGCCACCGCCTCCACCTCCACCTCCACCAACACCGGTGCCACCTCCCCCCTCCCCTCAACCAAGTGACTGTGGAGACTTCTCCTACTGCCCGAGTGATGAGACTTGCTGTTGCATTCTTAAGGTCTTTGATTACTGTCTTGTCTACGGTTGCTGTGCATATGAGAATGCTGTTTGCTGCGCCGACTCTGTGTACTGCTGTCCCAGTGATTACCCCATTTGTGATGTTGAAGAAGGGCTCTGCCTCAAGGTAAAGAAATGATAAATGACAAGCCATCAATTCAAAGTCTTTTTAAATCATTAATCAGTATTTTATTAAATTATATGGCATAAAGGAAAGATGATTTATGAAAATCTCACGTGTGTGTGACACAGGGCCAGGGAGATTATCTGGGAGTGGCTGCAAGCAAACGACATATGGCTAAGCACAAGTTTCCCTGGACCAAGTTGCAGGAAAGAACGAAAACGGACCACCGTGTTCTACAGTGGAAGAGGAACCCCTTCGCTGCAATGCGCTGAAGAAAATGGAACATATGAATGTCGTCGTTGCTCTTGCCACCACGTCTTTTCCTTTTGCAGGCATTTGGCCATGTTTTTATGAACGCAGCAGGTAAAAGCAGAACAAAGACGGTACAGGGGAAGACGATACAAGGGAAACTATGTTTTTTCCGATCTTCTGGGACAAGAATTTCAATTCTCATTTGGACTTTACTTTGTTCTTTCAATATTTTTTTTTCTTGAGTCATATTTACTGTTGTGTTGCTACTAAATCTCTTTCCCAATTTTATAAACAACTGGACTAGGCCAAGCCATTGAATCCTTGGCCGTAAAACTCTAGGCAATTGTGAAAAATCACATGAACAAGGGAACAATTAACTAACAGAAAGTCAAAGGGGCCATGAGAATCCACCAGGTTTACAATCTCGTACAACACGATTCCAGCAGAGCGGTTCAATTAGCAAAACAGTGAGTGGGAACTTGGTTGATGCTAGTTCGGATTATGGCTTTGCCAATTAAGGACATAACCCAAATAAAATGGCATCAGGCTAAGCCCAATAATATTGATATGAAGGGGCATCAAACAAGGCCCAAAATGACCTGCACTGCACCAGTGTCCGTTCGCTACGTATGGATGTTAATTAAAGCAGAATAAAAGAGATCCAAGGGAAATTGAGATTAGTATGACTTGCAAGTGCCTTTTTTCATCGTATTAGCAGCAGTCTTCAATTTAACATATACAGAATATATGAGCCCAGGAAAGAATTTAGAAGAAGGTGTCCAAAATCAGTCCTCACCCTAACGAAGGCAGAGACCGAGATAGAGATTTATACTTTGAAGATCTCCCACCTCGAGTTTGAATCTCTCTTCGATGTGATGGTGACATTTGACAGCGAGAATGTTCTGATCACATCAATGTCCTCCACTCGGCGCTCGCTGTAACTGTAAAGTGGCAGGGATTTTGTACAAGAACGCCCTTTTCTTTTTAATGGATTTAAAACCTCTTTATCAATATAGTGCATTCATGAAAATTTAATAATTTTTCTAGATGCTTGCCCTAAAGTTTGAACCCAAAAAGTTACGAAATGAAGCCAGCTTCTCTAACCAATTAGCCAATAAATTATGAAAATATGACAAATTATAAGTGGTTAATTACATGGCTAATTAAGCTTAAATCTAATTTTATTTTCTAACTATGTTTTGACCAAAGGGTAATTTGATATTAAGTTTATATCTAATTATTTTCTAATTTTAGTTTTGTCCGGTAAGGGTTTTTTTAACTCTTAATGTACCATCCGTGAATTTAATTATTATAATCATGATTGAAGAAAGGAACTCTAAAGAGATATCTCGAGCTCAAAGAGTACGCGCATTATCTATTTGATTGTAGTTATGGCTATTATAAAATATATTCGGAGATTCTAAATTTATCCACAAACTTATCCATTAACTTCCAACCACGTATCTCCAAACCAATAAAATGTTTATCTTAATTGGATCGTCAATAGATCAAAATTCTCAAATGGGTTTTAACAGAAAACATTAAATTCTCTTAGTTAAACCATGGATGAGAGTATCCAATTGAGAATTTCTAAAAGATAAAGCACTAATTAGGATGGGCTGGACATGTTCGATGTTACCTGTGTATTAAGGAAAGGGCTCCGAGGGGTCCAAAACGTCGTGATGCTGCATTCGGGGTCCCAAATTTCCTGATATTTCCTTCAGCTGAGGTGTGAGTTGGGTGATGGCGGGCAGGCGTTGTCCCGCACCGACTGTAAATGGTAGGGTACAAGAGTGTTTTGTCTTCTTTCTAACAAAAGATTACGAAGCCAATTTGCTCTTTTCTACGTCTCTCTCTCAATTTGGCGGAGAAACTATTTCAAAGCCCAACCAAGAAGCAAGCAATTCCATGTTTCATACGCTGCAAAGGTATATTAATTGTTGTATGTATCCTTGGCCAGCACAATTTACATACAAGTTCAGGGAATATCAATTTGAAAGTAAGGACCCTTCTTCCCATTTTTTTTTTAATTCTTGTTTCGAATTAATTTAAGAAGAATACAAATAAACCCAAGAAATTGTAGCTAACAGCGGTAGAGAGACATCATGGGGAAGAAAGCGGAGTTCTAAATTGGGATTATCCACTTGGAAATAAATTTTCAAATTAGGCAACCCAAACAATTGATAAAAAAATGATTTAGCCTTAAAAAAAAAATTATTGAATCAATCCTTGTAAATTTAAGTTAATTTATTAAATTTATAATTTTAATCATGAATATAATTACAATAAACTAATTTAGTTGGGTCATTTATCTCTTTCTTTTTTTTATTGAATCTTTATTAAAGTTAAATATGATAAAATTCAGAAACAAACTAAAAAATTATTAGATAACCATATAATAGATTAAAAAGAAACTAATCTACGTGTGCAACTCACGTGTTAGTAGTTGAGAAAGGCCATACGTAAAAATATCCTAAAAAATACTAGAAAAATAATAAAAAAAATTCAAAAAAAATAAATATAAGAATCATAAATTAACTAAAAAATTAATATAATTATCACACAATATCTTCTAAATTTTATTGCAAGGCCTTCCCAATATTTATTTCTATGAAATTTTAATCTCATGTAAAACAAGACCATTAGAATCTTTAGAATCTTATAGCGAAATTCTAATCTAATCTAACACTTAGTTAAAGAATTGTGTTTATCAATGTAAAATTATGTATCAAAAAACATAGCTCAAAACTGCTTTTAATATCTTTAAATAATAAAAAAAAACCTTAAAGAAATCAACAAAATTAAAAGAAATACACTTGCTAAAACATTTTCAATTGTTGCCACTTATATTATCTTTGTAAAAAAAAAAATCTTACTCAATAAAAAGTTCACAAATTATTAGTAAACAATAGCAAAAAAAAAAATTAACAATTTTTTGCCTGTATCGTGGTTTCTTACCAACTTTTAATTGATCTGACACTTTAACTCTATATCAAATATAGCTTTCAAAAGTTTTTGGTAAAATTTTAGTATGATTCAGAACTAAATTAAAAATTATACTTGTTAATATAATAAAAGATTAAGCCAGAAACAAATCTAATTGCCCAATCTTTATGTAAATAAAAGAGAGAGAGAGAGAGAGAAGAAAAATTCACTTAGAATTCATAATGTGGGCGTATAGTAATTAAAACAGTAAAATGTTTAGTGATTTTAGTTTTCTTATTTAATTCTCTCTGCATCACTAATTAGCAGTAACCTCTCGTATATCTAGAAATTTTTTTATGGTTTAATATAAATTATCGACAATTTATGTAATTCAGTGAAATTAACGAGGCAGGAGCAATGCAGGGTTGTCTTTGTTTAAGTCAACATTAAAATCTTCCTTAAATCATGGTCAACAGCGGCAGACGATGGAATCAATCAGGAGAGGCAAGACATTTAGAGATTTAAATTTGCATCCATGTTAGTGGAATGCTTTGTGTCCGCAATTTGAGGGAATCTAACTAGAGGACATCGGGTGAGAAGAAGACATTTTCAAATGTACTTTATTAAGTTAGGTATAATTTAGACAAAAGTTGCCCTAACCATGTGTTATGTCTTTTTTTCTTCATCTTTTCCTTATTGCTCTTTCTCGGATCTAGTTAAGATTTCATTTCATTTTATTTTATTTATTTGCTTTCTACTTTGCGATTTTGGACGTATTCACGTATTTATATTCTTTATTTTATTATTCTTATTTATTTGATATTGCATTTCTACTTGTATTTGTGTGAGTCTTAAAAATATTAAAATAATATTTTTTTAAAGTCTTTTAATAATTTTAACATGCTCAATAAAAAAAAAACCCTATAATTTTTTTTAAAAAATAAAAATATCATGCAATACATCATTAAACTAGAAATCAAATGTAATCATATGTGTGATTCACTAGCATTTTGAAGGGTAGGATTTGGACTTACATAGGCTAATCAAGGAAATGTGGCCAGACTCATGATCAACTTCTGGACAATTGGAAATGCTCAGTAAGAATAGTTAGGGTGACTTAGAACGTGACCTGATATTAAAAATTAAAAAATAAAAAATATTATTTTAATATATTTTTAAATAAAAAACATTTTAAAAAACAATTATAATTATTTTCACAAACATCCCCTTAAAATTCTAGTAATTCTAGAGAGTATAGTCCTTCGTTCTCCTGAAAATATAATGTCAATCCATTCCTTTACTTGAAAATGCCATGTTTGGTGTTGAGATTCAATACTTTTTTATTAAAATTTATAATTTTTATAATTTTTTTGAATTATTTTTATATATTTTTAAAAATAAAAATTATATATTATTTTAATATATTTTTAAATAAAAACATATTTTAAAAATCAGCCTCTCCCCGCACTCCAAGTTGACTATCTTTCTCAAAATTCATAAACATCTTATTTATTATCTTTTCAGTATTCACTCATTTAAGAGTTTATCTCTCCATCATGATTTTCCATTTTTTCGCGCTAATTATATCCCAAGTTTCTGTACTCCCCGGGTATTCTTATCCCTTGACACGTATGTTTTGGATAGCACAGCACAGGAAGTAATCTCACCATAGGCATCACTTGTCAGATCACCCCCCTAACTAATAAGTACTTTTAGCCCTCACTTGCCGCAACATTCTCTCGCTTTTCAGAGCCTCTCTTTGGCGTGCCTCTTCTCCTCAGAGTTGTGAGACTGGCGCCGTTTAACGGGTTAATTTAGAATGCGGTTGACTCGAGATTGAAACTAAATCAGGTTAAGAAAATAAAAAATCTGGTGTGACTCGATTGATCCCTAACTGATTTTGTAAATTGATCTGATGAAACCCTATCAAGAACCGGTTAACTTTTTACTCTTTTTTATTTTTTATTAAAATAATATTGTTTTAATTTTTTTTTAAAATAAAATTTAACTTGTTGTCTCGATAACCCATCAAAATCCTGAAACTTGAACTGGGCGGGTCTTAAAACCATGTTCCTCCTTCTCCTGTGATGAACCATCACATCTGCAAATGCTCTCAATAGTTATCCATTTCACACTTGGTAGCCACGTGTTTATCTACTCTTTTGAGAGGTTATCTTCGTGTTCATCTTTTATGGACATGATATACCCTTACTCATTTTATTTTATTTTTATATCTTGTAACTAACAACAAATCATCATCAATTCGCCTATTGTTTTTGTTATTTGTTAATTAAAACAAACATGTTGTTAGTTATATTTTTTGAAGTCAAAATAGTGAGTCACTCCACCTATTAGCACACACCAAATTTTCTATGAAAAGTATTATAACTTCATTTTTTATAATGTTTTTCTTGTTGTTTTGAAAAAAAAAATAAATATATTTGTAATGTATTTATATTATTTTGAAATTTTTAATTTTTTTTTAAAATTTAAAAATTTATTTTTGACACATTAGACCTTTTCTCCTTTGATTTTCTCAATAACAACAATTAAAGCAACATCATCACCATTAAGTATATAATCCATTTTCTTATTATTTTGTTGGTGTTAATGGTGCTAATATTGCTCAATTAATGTGACATAAAAATATTTTATATACTTTAGATCATCACAAACCAAGGTTTCCGCATCAAAATATTTTTCTTCAACATCATCTCTTTCTTTTTTTTTTCATCGAATTTTAATAGTTGATTCCAATCCATAAAGAAACTAGGATTATAAAAAATTTCAATTTCAATATCTTTTTCTTGTTGCTAAAATTTCTTTTATAGATATGAATTAAAAGCTCGTCTCTCTACTCACACCTCTAAAATTAATTTTTAAAATCACATGTAGATTTATGATCAATTTTTCTGTGATCCTTCAATCTTTACATATCTTTTATTATCTCTTTTTAAACATATTTTTTTCAAAAAAAACATCATCATCCTCTCATGCATGAGCAAATCTTGTTTTATAACCTTTTTTACCATTGATTATTTTAAAATACACCACTAATCACTAGGAATTTTTATGTTCTAATACCAACAAAAACAAATAAAACATTACAAAAAAGATAACAAACATAAACAATACAAAATTAATTTTTCTAAACTAGATAGAAAAAAATAGATTCACTAAACAAAAACTAAGGAGAAATTTTTTTTTCTTAAAAATCATACATCAAATATTTAGTATTTGGATCATTTTAGAGTCCAGTATTTTCAATTTTAATGGTTGTTGCAATACTTGAAATGATGATATGCGATTAAAAAAGATAACATAAAAAACAGGTGAGAGAAAATAAACTAATCTTAATATTTAATAATTTTATCACAAATGAGAGTTTCAACTTCATATTCTCTTTTAGGAAGATGGGGATATCAATACTAATTGAGATACAAAGCATTAGTCTTTGATGATTAAAGTTAGGGATACTAAACTTTAAGGGGAAGATTTAAAGATTAAAGAGGTTTGCTTCATGTATTGGTGACTTTCTAGATTCACACTTAGGGCAACAACTCAGAGAACTATTAAAGTTCTCTAAATAAACCATGTTAATATAAAGGATACACTCTTACCTGAAGGATTTATTCTCAATTAATATATAAATTCACATAAAGGTATCCTTATAGTAAAAAAGAAGAAGTTAGGGTTGCTAAAATAACAATATTGTCTCTTGCTAGAGGTGAATAAAAAGAAAGTATTAAAAAAAAAAGTTATGTTGTGTTAAAAAAATATAAGTATAATATGAACTTATTTAAAGAGCAGGGAAGATAATCATAAAAATATCAATTTAAACTTCAATATATATATATATATATATTTCTGAACAGAAAATTACATATAAATTAAAGAAATTATGACTATTAATACTAAAGAACTAGACAATGATATTTGAAATTAGGGTTATCAATGAAAAATAAAATATTTTTCTTATTGTATCAATTGATCAAATCAATGGCATTACATTTTGCTTCATAATAAAAGTTGTGTGCTTCTTATTGAAGTAGCAAAATTCAATTCTCAAGTTAAATTTTCAAATAAAAAATGTTATATAATTTATTATTATTTTTCCATGAAAGGAATTACCTATTTTAATTAAAGTTGAAGTTTAAAAGGAAAATATAGAAAAAGTCAAAAGATATTAACCAAAGCTAAAACAGCTTGTAAAAATATATTGCGTTTAGACTCATAAACATTATTCACCAAAATAATATAATAGTAAATTTACCTTTTACACTAAAAATCTTAAAATTGTCTACTATGATCATTAATTATCTATTATCAAATTGATTAAGAGAAAATAAATCTTTTTAAATTTTCAAAAGCATAATGAAATGTTTGAATTACCATTAAAAGTAAAAATACTAAAATTGATGTTAATGGATATTTTCACCTTCTCATAATAAATTTTTTTTGTTATTACCATGTCAACTAAAAGGCATCTTGATATTTGAATATATATATATATATATATANATATATATATGTGGTGCACTCACTAACAAGTGGGAGGCACTTGCATACTTTGAATGGTACATGAGATGACTTCTGTGATAAAAAATGTTATTTTGCCTTGTTATTGAAAGCATTGTTATATTTTTTTTCATTTTAATATGGTGCGTGTTAGTGGTGGTGAGTGGTTTGTCATCGGTGGGTCTTTGTTTTTCTTTCCCTTTCCTCTGAAAATTACAACTTGTCTCTTTTTGTTGTAGATATTTAAACTTCAATATTTATTCTTTTAATTTATAATTTTTCTTTATTGATCTTTTTAGAGAAGTGTTATTGGTTTTCAATTTCATATTTCAATCTAAATTTATGATATTATTTTTATAATTTGGTCCTTCTTGTCTTGATTTCTTCTTTGTTTTTTTTCTTTTCCCTTATGTATTTTTTTTTTAATTTTATTCTTCAATCTAAATTTGTGGCATATTATTTTTACTAATTTGGTTCTATTCTTTTTTTTTGTTAAATTTATTTTTCTTTTCAATTTCACCCTTCAATCAAATTTTTCTATATTTATGTCAATTTTAATCCTCATTCTTTTGATCTTTTTATGCTTCTGCTAAATTTATTTTTCTTTTCAATTTCACCCCCAATCAAATATAAAATTTCTTTTGTATTTTAATTTTGATCCTTATTCTTTTAATTGTTATTTTTTGTTTTAAATCCTTTTGTATATTTGAAATTATTTTTTTAATTTTATCAATTAATATTCGATTAATTGAGAATTGAGCTTCATAGTTTTTTTCAGATAGGATGCTTCAAATCTAATGACTCAAGTTATGAGTTTCAAAAGTTAACATCAGTTGATTGTATTCTTTTGTATTAAATGAGCTTTACAAAAAAAAAATTAATTTTTTTCTATTAGGTTATTCTGATATCATTATATAGGTCACGAGTTTGGTGAGATATTATAGGTTGGCTTGAAACTGATTACTAGGATTATAGATTTGTCATGCTAACTTGGATTGACTATGACTAATTTTTTAGATTTTTTTATCCCATTTCATCTTCATATATTTAATGATTTATGAATTGAGTTATATTATTTAAAAAAAAATTCCTCAAAGTCATCATGATCACTTTTTTTTAAATGATATATTTATTATCATCGCTTATTTTTTTAAGTGTTTAATTAAAAAAGAAACTAATTTATTAAACCTAATGGGATCTATGACTTGAAGTACAGATTTTGTTTTTTTAAGAAAAACAAGTTTATGACATCTGAATATATTTTTATATGAGATAAATAGTCCGGCCGAGCAATGAAGCCTGAACATGGAGGCTAGCAATAGCTATTTCTTAGCTAGGATCATGCAAATTACTTTCAACAACAACAAAAAAAAAAATCATAAAAATATGTATTGATCTATACGTGCATGCATTGAGCTAGGGAAATAGGAGTAGCGGCGTTCATAAATTCCGGAAGTGTTATTTTTTGGGTATATAATGTATTGAATAGTACGTTGAAGTAAGGCATGAACATGTATGGTTTTTGTTGTTTAATTCATGTTAAATGAATCCCACGGATAATCACGAGAGATACATATAAAATTCAAGCCATGTCACGTAGTGGCATGGGTCTCCACAATTAAAGGGCAATCAAGACAAGATGTAATTGGACAAAAAAGAAAGAAGACATTTTCACATGTTTTAATAGTTAAATATGAAGTGTGGTATAATTTGGGCAAAAGTTCTGCTTCCTATGTTTTTAAACAAGACAACTGAGCACATCTGGCCAGAATATTATACCCATTTCCCCTTCCCATTCAAAATCTGAAATAAGTTTTTTTATTGGTTAATTGATTGTCCAATTCGAAGTGGAAGTTAATGATTGGTTTAATAAGACAATCGTTAAATGCCTGAATGGGATAATTATGAGCCACCTGCAAATGTGAGAGATGAGATCCGCTAAGAGCAACATCTGACTGTTAATGATTCAACCACTTGCCCACGTAGCTTTGCTTTACTTGCAAATGTAAGAAGGCGATGCTGCTTTTTGATCGGCAATCCCTTTCTGATGGAGCTTACGGCGGTTAGTGTTCCCCAGGGTAATTTCCTTTACAACTGCTCTGTCGTTGTCAGATTAAGTTGTAAACAACACCAAATTATTCAATTTTGAAGGACAAGAACTTGACAATTAGAGTGAAAAATGTTGGATTCAGAAAAACATGAAAGAAGCTTTTTGTAAAGGTGACTCGCAGTAATTTGTGTAATTTCCTCTTTTTTATTTTATTTTTCTTTTGTATCTTATATTATCTTTGTAATTTATGTAAGTTCATTTAAAAATTTAAAGAGAATCACTTGAAATACATGCGAGTGACGAGTACTCGAGTAGTAAAAACAGATTTGCTAAACTTTGCTACTTCTCTAGTTAAGTTTTCAAATGTGATTTTTATTTTATTTTTAAAAACTATTTTTGGTTGCTAAATTCTAAAAAAACAAAAAAAAAACTCAGATAATTTACGAGTCCCATATTTTTTTATATAGAAAAATTAAAAAAAAAACTATTTTTCCTGGAGTTATCATTCTATTTTGCATGACAAAAAAAACATCATTCAACATAACACTTGAAGTGTTAGAAGCATCATATCTCACTTTGTGACTCACTGTGCGGGGACTTATTTCATAGCTAAAAATGTGTCATTATAGTTTTGATTATAACATGTTGTTATAGTATAATGTGATTTTCAACCTTTTAAAACATCATTCTATGTCAATACTTTTTTCATTTATAATTATATAAGAAAATAATAATATGTTCATTTATAGATTTATGATTTATGTAGGCAGGCTTAGTTTTAATGCAAGATAATAATTTAAAAAACTGCCAATTATTCCATCTCATAATAATTAAATATGATTGTTCATATTTAATAGTATCAAGTTGGCTTGCGAGTAATATGTATTTAATTTATTTATATTTTGCTCAGTGTGAAGCAAGTGTCATGATCATATGTAATTGACCATTATTAATGAAGATATTGTAAAAAGTCTTGACTGAAAATGAAGATATTGTAAAAAAGAACTTCTTTTCTTAATAATAAAATAAATAAATAAAGTATCTAGTCTCGCTTCTACATTATGAAATGATACATAATTATTTTCTTTTCAATATATATAACTACAAAAAAATCATTTATTACAAAATAGCCATTATTAATGCTCCCTTCTCTTTTTTCCTTACCTTATCCATGGTTTTTATCTAAAAAAATAAATTTTTATGATCTTCATTTTCCTTTTTATAATTTCTCATTAATGCTTTTATTATAATATTCATAAAAAAAATTATTGTTGTCATTTCCATTATATTATGAATTAAATTTATAATTATTAATATTTAATGATAAAATAATTATGAATTCAAATCTCACAACTTTTATTTTTAGTCTAAAAACTTTTTGTTTTAAAAAATATATTGACTGATATTATAAATTATCTATTAAAAACGGTTTTTTGAAATTGATATTATATGTATTATTATTATTATTATTATTTTACTACTATTATTAGAAAAAAATTATATAATGAGTTTTTGTTTTTTAAAATTTTCTAGAGAGATCCACAAGGGCCAGTTTAAGCCGTTGTCTGGTCCAACAACCGTCGCTTTTCAACTGTTTGTCCGTGACAACGTCACTACTATCCTGACTGTACCACACAACCATGCCATAATGATTTAATTATACTACAATTTAATTAATTTCTCTCTCAAAATCTTTCAATTCTCTCTGGAAGTCTTCCACTCCATGGTATAATTTTTTTTTTTTATTTACGTGTGGTGTCCGGACCAGCTTACGCGCACCACGATTAATCCACACGGTCCACTGAACATCCTGCAAGCCCAGTGAACAGGTAAGGCACCGCGGGAGTGATAGGCGTGTATGGTAAGATTCGAACCCATGTGCTGAGGAAGGGGATAAGCCCCTCCCACCGCTGGGCTAAAACCTCACTTGCATAATATTTTAGTTACTGTGAAGATTGATTTCTTTTAATGGTTCTAAGGATATGGCATTTGCCTTTCAAAATTTAAAAAAAAAATTAATCTAGAGATTCGAAAAATACTAGGCATTGCACAAGAAATTTAATTTAAACTAATAAATTCAATATTTATGTTTTAGACTATAGATGTATAATAAATATTTATTTAACCTATAATCTTGGTTGGAGGGCTAAAACTGCGTATATTATTTAAAAAAAATATATTTTATAATAATTTTAATATGTTGATATTAAAAATTAAAAAATAAAAAAAAATTAATATGTTTTCAAAACAAAAAACACATTTAAAAAATACTTATAAAACAATACTAAACATATACTAAGATTTTGTTTGGAACTAAGATTTTATATGAAAGTGTAGTAATTTTTGTTTTTTATTCTTTTCAAGAATAATTTTACCTTGAAAAAAGTTCAATTAATTTTTTTTGTTGGTATTTTTGATAATTTTAATATACTAATACCGTGAAATAAAATAATGAAATAATTTTAATTTTAATATATTTTTAAATTAAAAAATTAATATATATATATATATATTTCACCATAGGACCAAAATACTAAATAAATGAGTGTGCTACCTCTTTATTACGAGTTCACATCTAAGATGAGTTCATAAAAAAAATTATATAGTAATATTTTCATAAATGTGTGGAGCATAATTCAGTCTGGGTTTTTTTCTATAGTGGATTGAATATTTAGTCCTTAACTTTTCATTAATTTAATGAATTATGAAAGGAAGCACGTTATTGTTGAAAATTCAGTAAAAGGAGAAGACCAAGCGACGGAGAACAACGTAGCAAGGGGGTTATCCCTGTCTCAGTCAGCTTCTCCCCATGATGTCGAGTGCCTTACCCTTGTATCTTTCTTACTGTATAATACTTGCAAACACAAAGCAAAACGAAAGTATTAGTAATAAGCTCTCTCTCTCTCTCTCTCTCTCTCTCTCTCTCTCTCTCTCTCTCCCTCCCTTTTCTTTGTTTTCACTCATTCCCCAAATTCATGCCATAATTTTAGGATCCCTTTGCAGTGACACCAACCTCACTTCCTTTCCTCACTCATTCACTGGTTTTATGCTCCACGTCCTTCATTCTTCCTTCCAGTTTCATTTGTTGAACTTGTAACTTTGATAAACACTAGTCAAAGCTTTATCATTGGACCATTCAGGTATGTTCTTTGCATCTCGTTTTATTTCAAGAATGTTAAAGAAATCCCTTTGTTTAAATTGCCTATTTCAGTTTCTTTTTTGGTTTTTGGAAGTTCATTGATTTTTCTGTCAGTTTGTTAGTTCTTGGTTAAGGATTTAAAGATTTATGAGTGGATGATGTTTCAACTGTTAGAGTAAGTGTTAGTTAAAAGATGTTGATGAGGTTTGTTGATTCTTGACCAGAACACATGCTTTCTTGATAATGCATGCCATTTGCATAAAGTAGATGAAGATTCAGGTCATGCCATAAACTCCCATCTTGATTATTATTTTTTTTTGAGTTTAATAGACGATAATCTTGGCAATCGTATGGCTATGCTAATTTGATAACTGTATCTGTGTGGTTAAAATCGGATCGTGGCATAACTTTCCCATCTTGGTTGCTGAGAAATTGAAGAATAAAATAAGGAACGAAGAATTGGATATTGCTTTTCATTGATGTGCTCTGATCTTCGGGAGAGTTTGTTGGATGAGGTTATTGTTTCACGGATCCCAATCTGTGAAATAATAACCTCTCTCTCTCTCGCTCTCTCTCTCGCTCTATATATATATATATATTGGGATCTTTGAAACATTCATATGGCAATGGATAATATAAATGTCTCCACGTTCCGTTTTCCTACTTTACTTAAGGGAACAATTAATGCTCTTGCTCTTCAAGTGTTGTTATATGATGACATGCTCTTTTGGAACGTGCACATATCATTTTCTATTTCCTTTTTAGCGGCTCTCGATTTCTATCATGCCATGTATAAGTTGAAATTGCGCTTAATTATGAGTTACTATGGTGTATGCTATTTATTAAGATGCTTGGATTGTTCTTCTAACTGTTAATCAGTTTATTTTCAGATTCATTTTGTAGAGCTGGGATATAGGGGGATTTGCCATGGTTGCACCTATGGTTCTTTCTCATCAGCATTCACATTTTCTTGATTGGTAAACTTCCGTCAAAGAGTGAGTTGATAGAAGTTGTTTGGTTCTGGGAAGCAATGGCGGAACGGAAATTGAACTTAAATGCACCGCTCCTATCAGTGAGGCGATTTTCTAACATAACAACTACTTCTGATGGAGCAAAAACTAAGAAACTTGAGAATTCCCTGCTCAATAGACGTCACGCTCTTCCTCCATACAAACCAGACACAAGTTTGGATCAAGTGACTGAACCTGTTGCAGTTCCTTTCCACTGGGAACAGATCCCTGGTAGAGCAAAGAATAATTCTTTGGAGCCACCTAAAGTTGCTGAGGAGGCTTCTGTTACTCCGAAGGTTCCTTCTAGAAGGTCGTTGGATATTGTAAGGCACCATAAGGGAAAGCGTGAGCCTAAAGTCCCCAAGGAGGCTTCTGTTAAGCCACTTATTTCCTCTAGAAGGGCGTTGGATGTCGTAAAGCATCAGAAGGAAAAGCCAGAGCCTAAAGTCCCCAAGCAGGCTTCTGTTACTCAAAGGAATCCTCCAAGAAAGGTGTTGGATCTTGCAAAGCACCAGAAGGAAAAGAAATCCAACGATCAAAGTTTGTCTAGGCCCAAAGCTGAAGCAAATTCTTTCAACAAGAACATCAGAAAGTTAGATTACTCTAGAGAGGGACCAAATGAGAAATCAGGTTTGAATTCAGATGTTGATGTTTACTCTGATGCACTTGACACTTTGTCCCCAACAGACTCAATCTCCATGAACTGTAGTGCAAGTGGTGTGAGTGGCTTTGATGTTCAGGTTGTGAAGCCATCAGGAACCTTTTCCAAGGATCAACAAACACGAGATTTCATGATGAATCGCTTCTTACCAGCGGCCAAGGCAATGGCTTTGGAGCCAGCTCATTATGCTTCAAGAAAGCAACCTGTGGTAGGTGAACAATTAAGACAAATTACGAAGGTGGTTAGCGGGAATAGGACACCTCCTCCTAGTAAATCTCAGTCAATAATTATCTCAAATTATGGCCAGGATATTGAAGAGAAAGAAAGTGAAGATGAATATGATGGGTATGAAGGTTCTGGGAATATATCAACTAAAGCTTGTGGTTGGTTTCCTCGCTTATGCTTTAAGAATTCATTGGGTCTCCTAAATCCCATTCCTGGATTGAAACTTAGGACTCAGCCTTCCATGTCTTCTACCAATGATGTTGAAAAACTGAGCAGAGCTTCTCCGAACAGATCTGTTAGTCAAATCGTGAAAAAGGTTAGAATAGAACTCATTTTTTCTTTCCCTTTAATTATTTCTCCTTCGGTCAGAACCGAATGCTTCTGTTATAATTAGTGGAAGTTGTCTTTCAATTCTAAAATCACTTACAATTTTGTGATGCTTTTCAGCACTTAAAAGATGCTGCTAATAAGCTAAAGCAAGATAGCGGAGGGCAATCACCTAGGCTGCCGGAGGTTGAGAACAAGCTGTCCTGTGCATCTAATCGGTTCATCTATGCAAGTGATCGGCAAACAATGAGTCGGACATCTCCTTTTAGGCGCTCAGCTGGTACATCTCCTTTTAGGCGCTCAGGGTGCGTATCTCCTTCTCGCAATGAAGCGCCTCAATCTCCCTTCCGTGGCAGGGGATTTCTAGGCATTCCTAAAGAGGCTGAGGATTGGAGAGCCAGTAGGTTGAATTTGTACAAAGGCATTAGCAAGTCTCAGGAACTATCATCCTACTATGGCGCTAAACGAGGGTCCCGCCCAGCAAGCCCTGTTGTTGAGAAGACACTGTATGTAGATACTGTACATAAGGCAGGAATATTGTTCCCAGATTCACGTTCTTCAAATATCAAGAAGTATGTGGACTCCGAAAAAAGGGACTTTAAGAGACCCTTGAAAAGCAGAGAAAAGAAAGAAGCAGCTGGTGAAGAGTCTTCTTTCCAAGATGCAGAATTCCTGAATTTTCTGAAAGCAGAGAGTGAACTGGAAAATAAAGTCCCCAGGTCTGCGGATGCTGATTCAGCTTCTCTTTCAGACGAACCAGAGTTGATGGAGGACTATTCTAAAGCTTTAGTGTGTATAAGTGCAACAACTGAAGAAAACGTAAATATTGATGGTGATCAGATTTCAAAAGAAGATGATACAGGAAATGTGAAAAACAGTTTAGTACAGTCTCCTCATGCCCCAATTCTACCGAAATCACCGTCGGAATCTTGGCTTTGGCGAACCCTGCCTTCATTCTCATCACAAAATTCACTTTCACATCTGCATCGGGGAACCAGTTTTCAGAGCAAATGGCAGGACACTAATACGCCCTCTACTAATACCAAATGGGAAACCATTGTTAAATCATCCTATTTGCATCACGATCATGTACGCTATTCTGAGGTAGTGCCGTTACTCTCAATCTTCTTCATTTTTCTTCCAGTTTCATGTTAAGTTATAGAAGGATTTTTACGTTAGTATTCATTTGCAGGAATTAATCCCTCACGCTTCTAAACACTCCAAAAGTTAGAGATGCGGAGCTCTTTCCAAATTCTTAACAGCAATTGTTTTGTTTGGATATTTTGCCCTCGGATATGAACAAAGGCAACTTAAATCTTCCAGTCTACATTTTTTTTGTGAGATCATGATCTGATTATTCAATCCTCGTATAGTAGGTAGATGGAATTCAGCAGTCAGATTTGTTGAAATTTCCAAGTTTTCTGAACCCTCCCTGAGATGTGCCGTCTCGCATTCATACAGGGGTGAGGTGATTGGCCAATAAGCCATTATATGCCTTGTATTGGTGGTTTACAGTTTAAGCGACTGTTTTGCTTTTATTTTCGGATTCCGTTGATCCCTGTGTTTATCGAAATCAGTAATTCATTATGGTGATGAATGAAATTACACTTTTGATTGTGATAATGTCTATTCTAAAGAAGCGTTGTATATTCATTGTGAACAAGTTCTGTTGGCATTGCAAGCTATTCCGGAAGGCCCTAAAATTGATTGTTCTGCCATCCAAGCATTGGTGGTATGGTGTTGCTATTGCTTCTCTACATCTGCATGTACATACATGTTATTCAGTACTGCTCTTAGATTCCCTTCTTTCACGCCTGTAATCTTTCAGTCCAGTTCATCAAAGAATTCTGAACAAGAGAGCCCCTGTCTTGCTTTGCCATTTTAAGGGGACAAGTGGGGTTGGAAAACATTACGATGTATTTGCCATGTCATGATCTTTAGCACTTTTGGAACTAGATCCAGAAATAAGAAATGGAGATATAGAGAGGTCCCAATCCCCATAGTTACTATATTTAGCAGCAGCGCAATTATACAGAAACCACCGTGGATAATACCATAGAAAGACCTGATTCAGACAACTTGTTGTCAATACCGTTGAGCTGGCTTCATTTTCGAGGATATCTTTTTAAAGATGTTTTTTACTTTAAAATATATTAAAATATTTTTTTTTAATATATAAATATTAAAATTATAAAAAATACTAAAAAATTTATTTTAATATATTTTCAAATAAAAAATTATTTTAAAAAATATTTTGTATTAGAATCTCAAAGATCCTATTTGTTTCGTCCTTTTTCATTTAACATGTTGTTAATAAATGAGGTTGAATGACATGTCTTTCATATCACTTATGGCACTGAGATGACATTCTTTGCTATTTGCAGAAGCAAGCAGTATCGAATTTCTGTCGAGACATTGTGAAAATACTTTGATAGACAATAACTCATCACTCACAAACACACTGCCCTCTTTGTTCAGAAAAAGGGGGGGGAGGGGGGAGGGGGGAGTTACACATTAGCGTTTGCTTTCATCCAAAACTGAATCAATTACCACCTGCACACTGATAACAAGAAGAACATTCTAAGAAAATAAACAAAGAAGAAAAGACTAAAAATGCTTAAGTGACTCCAGGGACAAGTACTTAAAAAAATCTGTACTAATCCTATATAAGATTTTCTCTACATAGTCAGATTTCTTAAGTACTAAGCCTTGCTAAAAATATCGTATATATAGACTAAGTTTCTATAAAAGTTTCACTGTCTTCATGGCCATCAAGAAAGTGAAAGCTTGGTGCTAATTTCCTGTGTGCTTCTACAGTGAGTCTTGCGGTCTTCGATTCCAGCTCTTCGGCTCAGTCTCAGTTGCAGATCAGGCAGCCATTCCTTGTCCTTCAACATTTTATCATGATTCAGCAGCATGCGAATCAAGGAAGAAATAGAAAAGAAAAGAAATGAGAGGGAGGGAGATCACAAAATAAAAGGATTGCGAAATAAGGTGTTGAAGTATGGTTACGGCATGCCCTACATAATAACTCTAAATTCCAATTGTTAATTACCTCAACCCGAAATGGGGGCTCAAACTCTGGTTTAAAGCTATTGAAATTGCCAATGGAGAGTGACGAATTGAATAAGGATTGCTTTATCTTTATGTCATTTCCAGAGTTGCCTTCATTTGGCTTCCAGTAGCAGGTCGTCTCGAACGACCTTGGCGACGAACTATTTTGATGTGCTTGAGGTGGAGAGCAACTATTAGTACAGGTGACGCTGGTGGGATTATTTCTGATAATTTTCCATGTATTTTTAACCATTTCGAGTGGAGGCCACCGACGCTCTTCTAGAAATCTGACAGGTCTCATTGGCCTTATTTCGGTGGTAATTGTGTCTAATCCTTGTCCGAGATCCTTTCTTGCCAAACTACTTACTGCATGCTTATCAGCTTCCCATTGCTGGCACCTATAATATTGACCAGAAAGAAAGATCAAAATGGAATTAGAGATGTGAAGAATTCTTACTCTCGAGCTTAATGGGATAGGAAACTCGTGATCAATTTTCTAGCTTTTCTTATCCCAATTTGATCGCTTCTTTGAATCAATGTTTCAAGCTTATTTCTCTTCAAAACAAAAGGTATCCTCTTCCTTATAAAACTTTATATGGAAAAAAAAAAGAGTGTTTAGTATAACAAGTATTTCACAATGCATATTGATTGTTTACCTTGAGAAACTGGTTTTATTACTTAATGGTCTCTGAAAGAGGGAAGAGTGCAAAAGGCTGTTGCCAAAAGTATGCTCAGTAGAATTTCTGGCTAAAACAATCCCACCACTCTCCATTCTGAAGCACTGTTGAGGATTGACTGGCATTTGGTGGAACTTGCTTTGAATGCAACCTCTTCCTTGCATTGATCTGTATGTTTGGCATAGCTCTGTATAACAAAAGCAAGGGTTTACCATTTCATTTATGCTTGGCTTTAATAATTACAAAATTATTTTATTTTCATATTCTTTCCCCCATGAAACCAGAAGAGAAGGCGGGGCAGCCATTCATGTCAAGGCTGCTGAAATGCCTTGACTTGTTATTTGGGATTGCAGAATACATGAAGGTAAGAATGGCAGGAGAAATTACTTAACAAGAGACACGAGTACACGAGTCTTTATCACAAATGTACATCTAATTATGGAACATATGTGATTAAGTAAATTTATCCATTATTCAGGAAGAAAAACAAAGATGATACTGATTATTTTTAACAAGATATTAAAAACTTGTGACCGTGAAACATATCAGTTCCCTTGTAATGGCCAACACTGGCCTGGGATAACTTCTCTTTACTCGGGTTCATTATCATTGGCAATACTAAGCACAAATTAATAATAATGGAAAAAAAAAAAAAAGAAGAAGTAAGCTTCACCTTGGCCGGCCTCGTCAAGCTTCTTACTTCGGTACATCTTAATTACATGCACAATGAGAAAAGAGTAAGTTAGGAAAACAGAAAAAAAAGGTGAACCAGAAATTACAAGTAAACATGGTTAACCACTGATTTTAGCGAGTACCTGTAAATGACTCTTTACATGAGCAATGCTAAGTCCCCTCACATTCATTAACTGAAGAACTAACTTGGGAGTTGCTTCTTCGCCAATTCAAAGAAGGTGCAAGTTATAAAATGAAATAATTGTTTTTTTTAAATTAAAATAGTATGATCCAATTATAAATTTATATCAATTTCAACAAACTTCATTTTTAACTTACTCTCTTGTCCACCGAGCCTTTCAACGGCATGCACAAAAGAGAGATGGAGATCAGGAGTCCATCGTAGCCGAGGCATTCTTGATCTAACGTATTGCCTTACTGTGGACCTGCGTTCATTTCTCCCTGCAGACGTAGCATTATTAGCATAATTCTCTTCTGTTCTCTTCTCAGCATCAGAATTGCTAACTTCAACAGTGCCGATGTCCTCTCCGCTGCTTGCTTCTTCATTCAAATCGAAGGATGACATCAAAGGCGTGTTATCAGCTTGGTCCTCACATCCACCCATCTTTTCTTGATCACCGATCTTTAATTCTTCTTCCATTGCTACTTGTTTTCCTTCAATGACTTCAAATACTGAGTTTCTATATATCTGAGGCTTCTGTTCTGTTAAAAAGAAAAGGAAGCTATTAATCGCAAGCTTATAAATAAAGGCATGCATTTTTAATTTCCTTAAGACTCAAAAAACTGGTATGATAGCACAAGTAGCTGCGTTGCTGTTACTTTGTTTTTATTTTTTTCTATTTTTTTATTATTTTTTTTATTTTATTTTTTTGGATGGAGGGCCCCATGTAGTCTTTGGTTACACGAAGAGGGATACTCTCCTCAGCTCTGAAATCCCACCCCAACCTTCTTAAGGGTTTGAATCTGAAACCTCCAACTAGAAAAACCTAAGCCTTAAGTACTTTGGGGATGTCCTTTTTGGCAGCACGCATTGAAGTAGTTTAGAACACAGTAATTGACAGTACCCAGGTTTTGATCGACGAAAACTTTTTAAGCCAATATTGGGCAAGTAGCTGTAAAAATTATAGCACATTGCACAAAATCTGTTAGGATATATATTGTTTTAAACATTTCACATAAGCTGCAATATCGAACCCGTATAAATGGAAGTAGTTTTACATTAAAGGTTTTGTTTAAGCATGGTACTTCAATTTTGTTCCACAAAAACTTTGTGACGTATAGCCTCGTACACTGTCGGATCAAACCTCGATCAGTGAATAATTGCATTAGGTAAGAAAAAAAAAAAGTGCACCAAATGATCGTAGTAGGTAGACTACCAGTTTTCGATTTATGATGACCTAGATGCTTCATGGCTGTAAATCCATGGAACGGGCACTCGTAAGCAACAATATAGTGGACAATATGGCTATAAACAACTCCAAATGCTTGAAATTACTCATCTAAGATCTGGACAGTCAATTTCATGGTATCAAAGGTTTTGTCGTGGTGGTTTGATCTTATTTAATGTGGACAACGTACGTAATTTTTTAGTGAATGACCAGAACACAGCTTTTCTCACAATAAGAACTGATCAAGTAAAGGAATTGAATGAAAAATTACTTTTTCTCCAGGCCCCAAATTAAGCTGGAATACAACTAAGAAATATGGCAAAAAGACGGTGTCATTTTACGTCAAGATCACTAATTTTTTTCCTCCCTTTTTGGTTCCATTTTATTTAGAGATCACTTACATGGCTATTTCAATGCTTTTGAAACACGAAGTGTTCCCAAGCGACCCTTTTTCTGTTCATGATCTCCTATCTGCGTTCTGCGAAATGCAAAATTAAGAAAAAAGAAGTTATGTTAGGACTTATGTTAAACACTCAAACTTACATGGCTATGCAGCACAGACAATTAAAAAGGCATGAAAACAAATTAGTTAAAAGTACTTTTGAAATGACAAAAATTACTTGATTTTCATTCATGAATTTGCAAAATGATCAAATGGTATACAGTTCCACTATGATCTAACAACATATGGGCTCTTATAAATAGAGTGCTAAACCATCAATCAACATGAAACTATCAAACCGCATAGCTGTTTTCCAATCATTTCTAGTAAGTACATGGTTTAGCAACTAAATATGAAGTTAAACATGCAGCAAGCAAGAGATGAAGTCATGATTTTAGAATCCAGTAAAGAAGCAGAAATATAATGGTGATGCAAGGATTTTACTTAGGTCATGAAGGCTCCCAAAATTAAACCAAAAAGAAAAAAAAATAAAGGACCATGAAGAAATCATAAGGGTTAAAAAAATCGGCATCCATAAAATGTATTTTATTTAATTTAAACTGGATAAAGGGTGAAGAAAACTGGCAAACAAATCATCTTTTTGTTCATCACTTAAAAGAAAAAAAACCTTCCTTATCTCTTTTCCAAGAGTGTTGGACAACATTTATAACTGTATGAAGAATAAAAAAGAAAGTAAGAAAAAACCCAAGCTAGCTAGCTGATTCACTCAATACATGACTAAAACCATAAGACCAAGAGTACAATTATTTGTTCATATATATAAGTTGATTTCCTAAACCCTAAATAGTAAATACAAACCAGTTGGTGTTGATGATGATGATGCCTTGATCATGCATATCCAAGTTGTTGGTGGGATTGTCTATAGCTTCAGATCATTAGACATGTATATCGCCAGACTAATGATCCTGGCATGCCTCTTCCAAACTTGAAAATTGACGTAGACTTGGTTCTTCAGAGAGAGGAAGGAGGAGAAAGAAGAGGAGAGAGGCAGTGTTTTCTGTGTTGGGTTTTTGTGTGTGATGGTGTTTTATTATTATTATTATTATTATTATTACTACTGTTATTGTATGAAAGGAAAACCATGGAATCAAAGTCATCAAAGCTCACCAGATATTCTAAGACTAACATGTGGTTAATTAATAAGTATAAATACAAATCAACGATTTTTAGGACAGCCCAGCTTGTGCTCTTTAAAATGGCATTATGGATACAGATGCGACTGTTGGAGAGCATCATGTGACTCAAAAAACCCTTTCTTTCTTTCTTCTTTGACAGTTGTCCCTCCAAAATCCCTCTCGTGATTATCTTATTTCTTCTTTGACCTATGATACAGGCTTCTCTCTTTCTTAATAACTTTATTAAAAAAAAAAAGAATCTAGGTTTCAAAGTTTTACTATTAACATTAATATAAAACTATTCTTCATAAATTTAATTTTTTAAGATAAATAATTTTTTAATATGATGTTAAAGTATTGTTAATTAAGTGCTAACGAGTTATTGCAAAAAAATTATATATATATCACATTTCTCTGTAATGATTATAAATAAATAAATGTGGGACCTTTCATTTCATCGACCCATCAATTTTCTTCCCACCTAAACAGAGACTAGTAGTTTTTTTTAACTCCATGAACAACACTGTTTCTTCCTGTCCCTATGTTCTTATTGTTAATTAGTGTCTGCAGCTTTCTTCTGCAAAGCATGTGGCTCTATGACTTTGATTTAATTATTGGTCCGACCCAAAAATAATTGATCGGTCGTTGAAGAAATACTACCAGCTGAATGCGTTAGTCAATTTTGGTAGGACTTTTGCATTCTAACAAATCTATCCTCAACAAGTTCATTGTTTTTTTACAAATGAGAGAATCGTTGTGTTTCCATAACATTTGACAAATGAAATTTGCTGAACGTGCTGAGATCATGATGTCGATGCCGACCTCTTTTTTGGAGAAAAAAATGCATACGTGAATTTAAGTTTTTCATGAGTACAGTGGTTTGAAAATACGAACTGCATGATCCCATAAAGTATTCATATACTTGATAGGTGTGTACGTTTTCTATATGAACAAGACAACAGCAACGTTTTTCTAATCAGCTCCTGAATGGAACTTTAATTTGGAGGAAAATTAAGCTTTATAAGCTTATAATATACAGCAACGACTATGGTCCGAAGACAAATGATTTTGGCATAGATCCGTCCATTCGGAGGAAGAGCCTGCACAACTATCGGCAAAGAAAAGGCAAGAACGTATATAATTCCCATATATTGTTCCTTGCTGTTAAGATTGCTGAATCTGAGGAATGAGAAGCTTAAAATTGTCACCACGAGCTGCAAAGTCAACGTTTATCTTTAGCCGAGAAGCTAGATTAAGACCTACAGGTTAGCAAGAACTGAATATAATTAGAAGGTCAAAACAGATCCACAGACAACAAGTAAACATTTTGTCATGGTAAAACAAATAGTCTAAACTAATTACATTACTTCGAGCTCAGTGTAGAGTAACAAGGATTGCATACTCTTATTGTCCCTAATTATTTTGAATTGTTGTTATTTTTTTCCCCTTTTTCTGAGGGCAGTTGAATTTCGAAATCTGTGTGATAAGCAAGCAGCAGAGATCACAACTTCAAAAGGTAAGCAAAACTTTAAAAGTAGACTTTAGAAAAAGGTTGAAGAGTTTCTTCTAACATGAACGAAAAGAAAGTTTCTGTTGTTTTGCTTCACGAAACATTAAGAAAAAACAATCTTAAAAGTTATATTTCGTATCTCAATATATATTTCAATTATTTTTTTTCTCCTACTTATTAACATTAAAAGCTCAGTCAATCCTTATGCTTCCCCTTTGAGCAGAAGTTTTGGATTTGATTCTTCAAATGAGAGCAAACCTTAACTCCCAAACATCAGAAAAATAAAAAATTAAGCATTGCTAACATGTTCTCAAATTAACATCTTTATGTTCCTCCTCCCTTGATTATTAATAAATTTTATTAAAAAATTAATTCAATCCAATAACTTAAATTGTTAGGTAAAATTTTAAGATATGATTTATATTATTTTCTAATATATTTTTTTAAGTGAAAGTCTTTTGATCTTAAAATTTAAACAAACTCATATTATTTTGTATTTAATTTTTATCATATAAATAAGGATGATGAGGTTTGAATTTGTAACCGCTTCACCTTTAAAGTTCTAATATCATGTTAAAGAATCAATCCAATCAATTAAGCTGTGAAGTGAAATCTCAAAATATAATTTATATTATTTTTTAATAAACTTTATAAAAAATAAAAATCTTTCATGTACATGTATGTATATTTAGTCTTGCTAAAGAAGAAAGAAAAAAAATTAATGATTTTTTTTATGAAATTTATCAAGTGATACCAAATTTTTATTTTCAAATTACACTCTCTTATTAATATTCCCAAAATATTAAATTAATAAAAGTAGCTCAACAAAACATATGTAGTTGGGCAAAAAATAAAGATGATGAGGTGGGGGGTGGGGGTGGAAGCATACGCAGAGACAGCTTGGTCTCCCATCTACATAACTATATATTCCATAAATATATAATTTTCAAACTGCACTCCATTCTTTATCCCTTCCCCCGACCATCCAAAGGGTTTCCTTTTCAAAGCTAATCGGCGAGAGTTTGGACTGTTTTGTCTCCTTATGACAATGAGCTTCTTCTCTTCAAACTTACTATATTACTAGACATGGTCTCTGGGGGGGGTGGAGGGGAGTCACTTGAAGGATTAGGTATGGCAAGAAGACACCCAAATCTGGCTCGTTATGAGTGACGGGTGCATATATTTTCGTCGCCGTGGAGATGGAGAAAGAGAAGACAGATATTCTAATCATTAAAGTAGGTTCATGATCAGAGAAATTTACCGGGGGAGAGAGGGAAAGGGAGCATGATAAGTAACTCTTAGACCTCTTTACGTATGTACCTAGAAAATTCGCGATACAATGTCTTGTCGCGTGCATGGGGAGTTGACAATTTATTGATATTCTAGACCCTCCGAGAATCTTTCAAAGAATTGCTACTTTGCACTTCAGATTTATTTCATTTCACAGACAAAGACACCCAACTAGCATATGACCACATAACATGGACCGCAAGAAAAATTATTACTAAATGTTTTCGAGTGGGAAATGGGAATTTAAGAAGGGCATGTAAAGGGGAAACATATATATATATAGATATAGATAGATATAACTGTAACTTTCCTCCTTTTTTTTATTCAATCATCGTCAAGTTTTATTTTTCTCCCAGTTCTTAGTGCTTTTTAGGATCCTGATATCAATTCCCATTGGAACGTTGGCTCTTTGGGGTTTGGAATCTATCATTGACCATACTGATGATGATGCATGAGCAGTGGACCGGCTTGCCAAGAAAACCTCCGTTTCTGAACAAAGGTGCCTGTTAGTTATACTTCATTATATATATATATATATATATATAGAGAGAGAGAGAGAGAGAATTTAAAATAACAACCAGTGACCTATTTATCTTTTTGTTTTAAAATTATTTTAAAAAAAGTTTGAATTTTTTATTTTAAATTAATATTTTTTTATATTTTTAGATTTTAATGTGCTGATATTAAAAATAATTTTAAAAATAAAAAATATTTTAAAAAATAATCATAATCATAATAATCTAGTTACTTAAGTTTGATGTGCTGCTGCTGCTGGCGGTCATCGTACAGGCATGGGAAAAGGGCAAGCCCAAAAAATAGTGAAATGCTAGACTTAGATACTTGGAAACCTGCCCGATCGAGGAGGAGCATTTGTGTTCCAGAACTGGAGATCAATGAGGTATTGGCAAAAGATCCTGTTACCTTTCATTTAGACAGAGATCTGACACTCGAAACCCGACTGAGTAGCCCATGTTTTCAATGCTGAAAGGGGCCTAGCGACATGGAAAGAGTTAGGGTTTTTCGGGGTGGTGGGTGGGTTTCACTTTTATGTAGTTTTTTGGATGTAGAAGGGGAGGGGGCATTTCATTTTTCATATTCCACATTAAAGTGGGCATTGAAAAGTGTTGGTTTCAGTCATCTGAATGCTGGAAAGCTAATTAACGCCTACCCATTTTTATATGACTAAGTTATTGAAGAACAGCGATGTTGCTCATCAGGATGGACACCGTCAGGTGGCACAGAACCAAATATATAAATAAAGGAAATGAAGCTCCCACGTTTGGAGATAGCTGATTCCTCAGGTGGAAAATAGTTCCAGGCTGTCCAAGTGTCTAGGTTTGGAGATAGCAGCAGCCTGCTGGGCACTGAGATCAATAGGATTTTGTCCATGGTTACTCGCAATGGTAGTTTATTGCCAATTCTCTGCTCTGTGGAGTGCACCAGTAGTCCTCGAATCTAACCAGATAAAAGGAGTTCATGTAATAAACATTAAACAGCCCTCCAATCAGCAGCAAAGTAGCAGTGGAAGCTCATAATCATCGTAATCTACTCCCCCCACTATGAGCTATATCTGAGCTGGTACCAAGACATGTTCAATAAAACATTAAATACAGAATTATCACAGAAACGATGGCACCAAAGTTTCCACAAACATTGCAATAATCTAGCAACAGTAAAAGTTACATGCCAGAGAAGATACCAGCTTAAGAAAAATACTCTTCGAACAACTCATTTATTGCAAAAATGACCAATCAAATATAAGGGGAAAAGGAACACATTCTCTTTTTTTCTTTTTTCTTTTTTGTTTTTCCAATTGCCATTTATCACCGACTCCAATACATAAAATATGTACAGCAAATACCCTGACAATGCCAACAAGTGATTATTACTGCCTGCCCATGTTAGTTGACAACTAACTTTTTCAGCAACTAACTTTTTCAGCAATAAATTCCTTAGTTCTTCATTTGTTCATCTAATCTGATTGATAGTATTGTACATCCTGTCCCAAAAATATAACAAAAAACCTTTTAACGTCTAATAGTAGGGCCTTTGTACAGCCCCCTCCATACCACGAAGTTTTCTGGAGGTTGAGTTTCTTCCAACCATGTGATTTCAGAGGGTTCAATGCCACACAATGCTTCAGTTCCTTCTGCACAGGGAGAATTGAAAAATCAGGGGAGAGAGAGAGAAGTACAAGTGCTTAAAAATTTAAATTGGAGATATAAGAGAAAAGAAGAGTAGAGAAAACAATATTTATACCTGGCAGTTCTCGTTTTGGTTTTGGGGTCCGTCGGAAGTATGAGCAGTGTCGCCCATCTTCTGAGGAATAAGGTGGTGAGAGAACATCAAACAGAGCACAGGGTGTCAAGGCTTTGAAACAATGAATGTTGCCACCACTGGTAGGATATAGAACTGTTGTACCACAAGGTGCTGTCATTTCATAATCTCTAACAACCCTTGCAGGTCTTGCTGTAAATGTCAACCATCAAACTCAATCTTTCAAAAAAAGGTGCAATAGACAACCCAAAAAAGAACATGCTTAACCAAATTACTGCTCTATCAGGATGAACAGGGAGAAATGAGATCTTATATGCAATTAGAATGTCTATGCATTCCAACCAAATTAATCCTCTCTAAATACATCGATTCTGCTTAACCTGTAATGTCATTTAAGTATGCAATTTCCTAGAGAATGAGTATTTAAGAAATGAATTAAAGAGAATTTAAATGATTACTTGGACCTGGCAATGACTTAAAAATTTAAAAAAAGCAAACACCTAGAATTAGTTGTTGGCTCACAAATGAACTTCCAGTCCAGAAGCATGTAAGCTGCTTTACTGAGTGTGTTCCAGATTGTGGCAGAGATGACAAAGACCAGGTTTGGAATTCCAAGCACGTGTTAGCTTTCTTTCAAAACAATGATTTTGACACTTGTAACTATGGAAATGTGATTTTGATGCAAACCATAGTGTAACTCAACCTCAAAAACAACATTCAGGATTGGATTTTCAAAACCATGGTGGTGAGTGCCTTGGGTTTCAAAACCATGGTTTTAAAGAAAACACCAAACACTCACTCAGGATTCAGAGCCTGCCTTTTTGCTTAACATAATTTAAGAATGTGTTTGGAATTGTGGTTGAGCTGGCAACAAACTTTTCCAATACAATGATTTAAGCAAACTATGGTTCCAAAAACTCAACCCCAGACTGATGCTTAATCACCAATCAGGACAGAAATAATAGCCCAGATTGCTGATTGTTAAGGTAACTCATGATGCAACAAGAACATAAACCTAGAAGCTTACAAATCTTCAACATATCAAAAGAATTCTACTATTTAGGATGAAAACTGTGCATGAAGAGGATGCAAAAAAACCACCACCATTAACTGGTGGTGCCTGCCAGGTCAATGGTTGTGATGATTTCTCTTGCCCCCTTCATGAATGAAATCTGGTGCTATGAGAGTTTAATCTACCATTCCAAAATGAAGAAAACCAAATGCCATACAACCAAACGTATACACTTTCTTTCAAAGGCCTAAAGCACCAACAAACAAAAATCAACAGTCAATTGAAAATCCTAACAACTTCCAACACCATCTGGGACCTACAAAGTAGTTGTAACAAGATCTTTGTGCATGGATTTTTCAAGTTGTAACATGATCTTTGTGCATGGATTTTTCAAGTTGTAAGAATTTCCCTATATAAGAATCCAAAAAAGAAGAAAACTTGTGAAACAAGTGCAACAATACAGTACCAAAGGTGATACTAGTTAATTAAGGCACTGTGGAGAGGATGGGTAAAAATGAGTCTGCTGGTAGCCTAGTTCCAACTTCAGCGGGTGTGATAATGGATGGCAACACTGGCAAGGATTCTTGCGGCCATCAAGGTCATGAACATATTTGGGATATAGTCTGAAGCAATTTTTCATCAGCTAGGGGCTAATTCTAGACAAACAAGCGGTGAGGATGGGTAAAAATGAATCTGCTGGTAACCTAGTACCAACTTCAGTTGATGTGATGTTGGCAACACTGGCATGGATTCCTGTGGCCATCAAGGTCATGAACATATTTGAGATATGGTCTGAAGAAATTTTTTATCAGCTAGGGGCTAATTCTAGACGAACACCACATAAGATGCATGTTCTTCAAGCAAACCATGAGACATTAGCATAATAAAGCAACTTGTCATACAAATATAATTGGCATTCTTGGAGAGATACCAAGACATGCATTTGGCTGATACCAACAATGGGGCACACACATACAAAAACACATTGCGTGTACACACTAGGATCCAAGGTTATAATGTTTGAAATACAACTCAACATAACCATCATGCTGTTGGGGCATATTCTCACACGTATCAAACTAAAATTCACCACTACTAATTCCATAACATAAACAGCAAAAAATTTTGAGGCAAATAATGATAAGCACCTTGGGATGGATCATTAAAACCAGGTAGATCAATCCAATCATAAGATTTTACAAGCAAAGAGCCATAAAGAAGCTTGCTCAACACGGTCATTCCAGGATGATTATGAAGTGGTATGACGGAGGAAGGTGGCATACAGAAGATCCCTATCTGCAATGAAGTACAAGTCCATGAATTCAATTTTTGAACAATCAATTGAAAATGAAAATTGCTGAAAGATTCAAACTGCCATTCAAATAGAATGTTGAAACCTGCAGCGGTATTAATCACTTACAGAGAATTTGTCACACTCGTGCAAATGCAAATATTTGATAGGAGGTGGGTACTGAAGTCTCCCATTGTGCCCTTTTCTTCCATTGGTACCATTTATGGGACCTTTCCATTGACGTGCTGACTGTGCTTCCTGTTCGAGACCCACATTAGAAGGTTTCATTTGATCTGATATGACAAAAATGAAAGTGTTAAGATAATGGATTTAATCTAAATTAGAGGAATAAAAAAAAACTTAATTTAAGAGAAAATGAGCTAATTTGATATGCAGAAATCAAAAGAAATACCCACACACCTAGAATGGCACGGATTTTTTCAAGAGCTTCTTCAGAAACAGGACCGTTAGCCGAGAAAGACTCTTTGCAGGCATCATACAGTTTTTGAACAACTGGCATGATGCAAAGAATGTAGCAGCTAACCCACCAACCCAAATCTAATAACAGAAAGCACTGAAACTAACTCGAAGAACCACTTATCAATCACCGAATTGGTATTAAATATTGAGCATCCAAATAAAATTAAAAAAAAAAACAACTTGGGCTGCTCTAGTTTACAAGTAAGCATCCAAAAGCAAGTTTCTCTCTCTGCAACAATTCCAAATTCCAGTCCTATGGGAACCAAAAGGACAGCAATATATATGCATTGCGATTAATCAAGCCCAGTCTCAAATAGCTTATAGCACCTAGAAAACCAACATTTAAAAACAAAAATGCCCAAATTACATAAACTGATATTGGTATACTTTGTTCTCTAAGAAACCTAAAAATTATCAAAAATATTTAATATCATTTCAAGAGATTCCATTAAAGTCTATAATTTTATATGTATGTATTGGCAACTAAACACAAATGATGTGAAAAATTAAAAAAAAAAAACAACTACCCTGATATTATTAAAAAAAAAAAACCATCAAGCAAAATTCAACTAATAAGAGCTAAAACCCAGTTTAGATTCAAATAAAAAATATGAAAAAAAAGAAATAAATACAAAAGACGCGGCATACCTAGAAAATAAAATCCACAGCATCAACAAAAATTCTTGAACAAAAAATATCCATATCTCGATTTCCCAGATCAAAATGAGAAAAATAAAACATGGTTAGGTAGAGAGAGAGAGAGAGAGGAGTACCAGAGAAGAGAAAGGAAAGTCTTCGAAATTGTTTAATCAAAGAATTATAAATCACCTGAGACAAAAGAAAAGAGATGGTGTGTAGTCGCCCGTTTGGACTTCCAAAAAATTCAATTTTTTTATATGTTTTGAATGTTTTCACGAGTTAATTTTAAAAATAATTTTTAAAAAATAAAAAATATTATTTTAAAATATGTCAGTATAAAAATTAGTCATAACTACACTCTAGGCTCAAATTATATAATCAAACTTTGTCATTATATGCTACCCTGGCCCGTATGTTTTTGTCATCATATGTTTTGCGGTGTTCTGTTGGGTCAGGTCGGGGTCAGGTTTTGCAAGAAAGAACTAGAAAAGAATTGACTATTTTAAGTATTGCTTTAATAATAATATTTTAAAACCCGATCTAAATCGATGAGCTAGCCTATAAATCATGTAACTCAATTATGTTTTAGATGATGTTTATCTTTTAGAATTTATTTTTAAAAAAATTAATTTTAAATTTTTTTATTATTTAAAAAATTAATCAATAAAAAATATTTTTTAATTAAAAAATTGACAGATTTCTAAAAAAAATATTTTTAAAAAAAATTTAGACTGAAAACACTTTCTGAAAATTATAAAAAATTTAAAAATATCATATTATTTGTTGATTATATCAAATTTAGTCATCAAACTTTTGATTGTTATATATATTTTATTTTAAATATTTATATTTTAATTTCATCTTTTAAAATTTAATTTTTATATTAACTTTGGTTCTCATTTTTTATAATTGTTATATGTTTTTCCTCTATTATTTTTTATTAAAAAAAATTATCTATCAAATTTAGTCCTCATTCTTTTTATTTTTACTTATTTTATATGAAATAATTTATGAAATATTAATTATTATTATTATTATTATTATTATTTTATCTTTTATTTTTTTATTTTTTAAATTTGATCTCTATTATTTTGATTATTATTTATTTTAGTTGAAATAATTTATGCAATTATATTTTTTTCAATTTCATTCTCATTCAACTTTTTAATTTGTAAGATTTGTTTCTTATTATTTTAATAAACTTAAAAAAAATAAAAATATTATTAAATTATTTTCCAGTTTATTTTTCACGAAATAACCAAACACTTGAAAAATTTTCCAACTTATTTTTTATTGCACCGCTAAACATCAAAAAATAATTTATTTTTATGGAATTCACTTTCCAAAACAAAACTACTTTTTAGCAAACAAACAGAATTTTAATAAAATTATGAAAAGAATTACTACGGGTGATTTAAGAACTTGAGTTGTGAAAAATTTAGTTAAAATTTAATAAAAAAATTTATTTTTAAAAAATATTATCTTTATTATTTAAAAAATAGATTAACCCATTATTTACCTAGTATATAATTTAGGACTTTTTGGGATAACCCCGATTCAAATATAAAAACTATGGTTAAAGATTTGTTTATTCTAGTATTTTAAAAAAAGATTAATTTTTATTTTAAATTAATATTTTTTAAATATTTTCAAATTATTTTAAAACTAAACTCGTTAAGGTTAATTTAATACATAAATGGGAGAAAATCAAGTCCATATAAAATAATACAGTCTTTGGCAATCTTCGTAGGATTGGACTGCCTATGCTAGAATATATCTATATAAATATATATATATATATATATAGACACACACACCAAAAAACACTAATTATATCAACATTTTATAATTTATAAAAAAATTAATCAATTCTCCTCCTAAAAACAAATCCAAATATATTAAAATTACAATTTCTGGTGGTGGAATTTATTCATCTAAAAGCTTTCTCTCTTCTTTCCTATGTCTTTCCCTCTTTTCTCTAGATATTCAGGGGCCAAAATGAAAAAAAATAATCTGAGGACTTAAACATGAAAATCCAAACAAAGGAGGACCAAGTTGAAGAAATTTAGACTTGAGGAACCGAATTGGATATTTTCATGCAAATTCAAAAGTAAAAGAGTGGTCAAATGTTCAATTTTTTTTGAAATGTCAATTTTAGTTCTTGATTTTTCAATTTTAATTTTAACATATTTATTTTTTTGGTAAAACTTGTCTATAATTCAATTTTGGAATATTTTCCAACACATTAGACATGTGAGAACATGCAAAGTGAAAAAAAAAAGATTACCAAGATATAAGAAGGACAAAATTTCAAGTACCTAGAAGGAAAAACCAATCATGAAATAAAATAAGAGAAGTTTAGAAGATGAATAGTAAGAAACCAAAATCTTTTGGTTTCTTTTATAGTAATTATAATAGTTGCGTATTGTAATAATACATTTAAATTGTTGATATGTGTTATACTGTGGATTGTACAATATTTCTTATCTAGAAAGAAAAATTACAGTATTGTTAATGTTTTTTTAATAGAAAAGAATTAAACTATGTAAAGATTGACATAATATAACTCAGTCGATTTAGAAAACTCAAATACAACTCAAACAACAAATAAAAATATTATTTCACTAAAAAATTTTAAGATGATTTTTTTTTAATTTTAAGATGACAATATATTATATCAACACGGGTTAATTTGCGTTACTTTACCAAATTCACGATCTAATTTACCATGATAATCCCTATATAAAAAAAATTAAAACAAATATGAAGCTTAATTCTTATTCAACTCAATATTTAAGGATCAAATTAAAAAAGAAAAAGAAAAAAACACTTGAGTCAACTCAAATTAACTTATGAAACTTGCGATCTAAGTTACAAGACTAGGATAACTCTATAAAAAAATTAAAATAAATTATGAAACTCAATTTATAAAAAAAAACTCGTTTGTTGATAATGAAATTTAAAAACATATATATCAATAAAAAAAAGATAAATAAAATAATACGAATCTACACTAGTTAATTTATAAAATTGGTGATCCAGGTTATGAGATCAGAATAACCTTTTAAAAAAACAAACTGAAATAAATCATAAAGTTTAATTCTTAATCAAATTAATATTAAAATATAAAATTAAAAAAATCAAGTCAATCAGGTTTAGTCACCAAACTCATAGCACGAATTATAAGATTAAGATAACCATAAAAAAATAAAACAATAACAAATTATAAAATTAAATTTTAAATAAAATGAATTTTAAAGTATTAAATTAAAAGAAAAGATAAGTGACTATAGCATTAGTTTGAACAATGTCTTAATAAAAATATGAAAGGAATTGACAATAAGTCATTTAAAAACTTGAGTTATGGAAAATTTAAAGTTTATTGATTTTTTTTTATTTTTTAAATATTATTATTATTATTTAAAAAAATTAGATTAACCCATTATTTACATGATATATAAGCTATGACTTGTCTAGGATAAATTCCAAGTCAGATATAAAAATTATAATTAAAGACTTGTTTGTTTTAGTGTTTTAGAAGTATTTAAAAAATTAAATTTTTTATTTTTTATTTTAAATTAATATTTTTTTAATGTTTTCAAATTATTCTGACGTGTTAATATAAAAAATATTTTTTAAAATATTTTTAAAGAAAAATATTTTAAAAACTAACAATAATTACATTATCAAACATCCGCTAAAAATATCATCTCTAACTATATTTCTTGAGATGTATCTAACCTCTAACTTCTAGTAATGTTTACTTAGGTTGTCAAAATGGTAGAAGAATAAGAAAAGGATTATTTTTTTAATTAAAAATATATGAAAATAATATATATTTTTTTATTTTAAAATTTATTTTTAACATCAATATATCAAAATAATTTAGAAATATAAAAAAATAATTTTAAAAAATAAACAAAAAAAATACAAATTTCCAACTGAAATGTGAGGGCAAAGACCCCTTAGATAATTAGATATGATGTTGCACCACAAAACAATAATATTCTTTATTTATAATAAATAAAAAGAGTTTAAAATCACTTTTAACATAAGCAATATAAATCTTATAAAAGAAATAAAGATACTGACAATAATATCCTTATTTATAACAAATAAAAAGAATTTAAATATCACCTCTTGAAACACATACAATATAAATTTTATAGAAGAAATTAAGGTGCACTGTAGAAATAGGACATGGGAAAAAATAGATTTTTTGTGTTGGAAAATTAACAGATATACTAAAATAGCATGGATATTCACTATAAAATAGCATGGATATTCACTATCACTGTTGATTCATTATTGAAATGTCATTGTTGTAATTTCTTTCAACTCTTGGTCTTAATCTTTTATAGTTTCTCCCATCTTTACATGGCTTTTTTACCGTCATGTCCAAATCATAGTTTTAAAACCCGATTCGGTCATTGACCCGGTCCAGTGATCGGGTCACGGGTCAGATGGGTTGACCCGGGTTTATCGGGTCAACCTAAAAAATACCTATATAAAACACCTAACTAATTATAAATTTACAATACAACACTTACATAAACTAAATTTAAATTTTAAATCAACAACATAAATTTAATTCAATATCCAAAACACAAACCAAATATAAATTCTAAAATATGTTAAACAAAACATCCAATAACATAAATTCTAAAATATTTTAAACAAAATATTCAACAACATAAATTCCAAATCAACAACACATTTACTTTTGTTGAATGAACGCGTTAAGTTCTTCTGTGTCTATGGGAGCAAAATTTGAATCAAGTGTCGATAGAAATGAGTCAATCTCGTCAACACCTAATAAATCATCAGCATGCTCCTTTGAAACTTCATCATCACAATAATTTTCAATCTCATTAACATTTATGACATCTACATTTCAAACATAATTAACAAATAAATATTATGTGTTAAACAATATTTTATTTTAAATAATATTTAATAATTAATCATTAATTATCATCGTCTAAAGTATCTTGTATGGTCATAGTTGATAGAGCTTGGTGAAAACTCTTTACTTCTTCTGTTGTCAAGATTGATGGGTCATCTTCGACTATCCAATTTTCAATGTCAAAAATTATCTCAACATTAATTGGATCATAATTTCATCATTTCCAATAATTTTTATATATTAAAAGTGAAGGTAAACACAATATAAGTATTAATAATGCTAGTAAAGAAGATAAAATAATATTTAAGGAATTAGAGAAAAGAAAAATACTTTTGTTTCGATCTTAGATTGTAGTGGACATAAATAAGGTCATTAAGCCTTTGATACTTCAATCTATTTCTCTTCTTGGAATAAACATGTTCAAACATACTCTAATTTCTCTCACATCCTGAAGAACTACAAGTCTGGCTTAATACTCGTATAGCCAATTGTTGTAGATTTGGAGCGTTGGTTCCATATGTCATCCATTATTCATCTATACAAAAAAAAAAGAGAGAGTAAAAGTGTAAGACTATGTCCAATAATATTTTTAAATATAAAAATTATATACTTGGAGGCATAAGGGTGTGATTATTTATTGCGGATACTCGGCCAAAGTCATGTCAGCATTCTTAGAAAACTTCATGTCACTTGTAATCTTACTTTGTAATGGTAGATCGTACTTCTCAAGAACATCTAGAAGTTGAGAAATGGTGCTCATATGTTTATCCATTATATTTACATCATATTGAAATCGAGGATTCAACCAAAATATCACTGTATAAAAATTTCTATAAAATTATTCATCCCATCAATTATTGATAATGTCTATGAAAGATTTCACTCTAGGCTTTCTCTTTAAAATCTCCTTATTATTTCTTCTTTTACATGATGAATAACATCATATAAATATCTCATCAAAGGTTTATCATCACCATCAACCAATCATAGAACTCGAACTAAAGGTTCACTTATTCGCACAATTATTGCACATTCTTCTCAAAACAAAGAGTTTAGCACACTCTCAACAAACTTTTTTCCTTTGATATCTTTAGCATAAACAAATGAGATCTATTCCCTAGATGTCACCATAGCTCTCAACTCATCTTTATAAGCTAAAATGCTTTGTAATACAATGAAATTGGTGGCAAAACGAGTAGGAGCTAGATGAAGAATTTCTTTTCCTCCAGTGAACTTCCTCATTAAATATAATGGATAACAATGATTATAAATGTATTTTGTAATACCAGAAGCATACTCAACAACATAACAAATTGACTACAATTTACCAATGTCCTAGAGTATGAGGTTAATGTAATGAGCAGCATAAAGAAACCAAAATATTAAAGGAAATTCTTCCATCAATAACCTGCTAACAGCAACATAATTTGCAGCATTATCAATCACCATATGCACAATGTTTTCCACCCCAACATCCAAAACAATCTCTCTAAACAATTGATACAACAATCTAACAGTTTTTTAGACATCTGATACATCCACGGTTTTTAAAAAAATTATTCCTTTAAGACAATATACTAAGAAGTTAATTAAAGTCCTCATCTTCTGATCTGTCCATCCATCAGCCATTAATGTGTAACCAGTCTTCTTCCAAATCTCTCAATAACTCTCAACATAAATCTCCATTTTATTAATCGTTTTTGCCAGGTAATAACCACGGATAGCATGCAAGTTTGGTCCTTTATAACCAGGACTCATGGCTGTTACAACATCTATGGCATACTGATAATACACAGAGTTAACAGCATTAAATGACACACATGCATCAAACATTCACTTCGCTAAAGGAAGATCATACCGTTCAACTGTTTCTTTCCTTTGCCAACAATTCTGAAGAGATTTTCGAGCACTAGAAATTGTTCTCGACATGAAATATGTCCCTAATGTTGCAGATTTCTTCTGCTTTCCATAACTTGTAATTGATTGTTTTACAGTGCTGGTGCTTTGAATCTTTTTTTTTTTGCAACCTTTAGTGGTAACATGTTTTTTAGTATTGACATCCTCCTCCTCTGCATCACCATCATCATCTTCTAATTGCCTAATCATCATCTCTTTATGCTCCCTTTGTTGTGTATTAAATGGATTGAAATCTGCTTGCATTTCCCTAACTTTTTTTTTTGTTTCAACATTTCCTTTCGGGTTTAAAAGCATTTGATGTCTAACATCAGAAGGACATTTACGACATGGTTCAACTTCTCCTTTAACTCCAGCTAAATGTTGTTTAAATCGATTAATGTCACCACCCACAAATACTTTAGCATAGTATAAACAAACTAATTTAGTTTTTTTACATTCAACACTAAGTTCAGGAGCTTCTCTACAATGACCCCATGTCAAATCTGTTCTTCCTCTACTACCACTTGACATGGAAATTGAAGGTTGAGATGATTAGGCCATTGAAAGATCACTACTTGGAATACTACCATCATGTGAAGACATTTTAAAGACTTGACATAATTTATAAGATATCACTGAAAAATTCTTTCAACCAGATTACTAATTACTACCATAACTAAAGTTTCAATTTATTTTTATAATAAAATTATGATTTCATGCTACTGCCAAATTTTTTTTTCATATCACAGAGGAACAAGGCAGAAATGTTAATCATTTTAAGAGCATATACAAATTGTTAGACACCTATTTGGCTGAAAAACATCAAATATTTCTTCTCATGGCTTAAACCCTAAATTACAGTTTTATGGTTTGAAAATGTTAAATATACTTATAAACCGACACACATAGTTTCCCCTAGCATTGCACTACCTGTTCTATCAATCATCAATGAAATTGACAACGACTCCAGTATACCAACATGAATAGAAGTCCCCTACTATCAGTTATAATTAAGCTGCTGATTTTTAAGAAATTTTTTTGAAGTTCTACTTCAGAATTTTTTATTGTTTTAGATTCTTATCATTTATTTTTCATTGTTTTTGATCAGTTCCTCCCACCTCAATATCTAGAAAAGCCACTGTTAACATTAAATGATAATACTGTAAAAAATAAACTAAAAGAACCAGCAAATAACAAAGGATCACAATACGGTGGGAAGAACATGTATTCTTGATGGGTCAATCGAACAGAAAAATAAAAGAGCAAAGATATATACTTGTTGGAAGAACCAATGGGTCAATTGGTGGAAAGAACCGATGGGTCAACAAAGGGAACAGAGGGAAGAACCAATGGGTCAACGAAGGAAACAGAGGGAAAAACTGATGAGTCAACTGACTAAACAGAGGGAAGAATCGATGTCACTGTTATGCTCTCTTGCAATTTCAACAGAAGGAAGAAGATGAAACAGAGGATAACAAAAGGCGAAAGAAGAAAAAAACAATTAAAATCTCTTCTAACTTTATGCTCAAACTTGAAACGGCGATCAAGGATTCAAGATTCTTCTACTTATCTGCTCTTTTTTGCGACTGAGAGTGAAACGGGTTTGATAAATTCTTGAAATTAATTAGTTCTTCTTCTCACTTCTCCTTTGTAATGCATTCGTAATTCATCTCTATGCTTTTGTTGTTTTGACCTTTTAATTGTAAAAAGCCAAAACGACGTCATTTCAGGCATGAGAATATAAAAAAAATAAACCCGAGTCTCAATCGGGTTTGGCTGGGCCATTTGAGTTCCTGGTCGACCAGGTCTGGATAGGCCAATTCCCAGCTTGTTTTTTGCTTAGACTCGGCCCCGCCATAGGCTCGGGTTGGTCGGGTCTCAGGTTGACTTTATAGGCTGGGTCTGGTCTTAAAACTATGATGTAGATGAATTTTACAAAGCTAATAGGGTAATTAGCTGTATAATATTAATTATTTTATAGAAATTATTTAGAAAAGAAAAAAGACACCAGGAGAATATGAATTTTAGATTGAATTATTTTATTATTATTATTGATTCTCTTGTTCTTCTATTTTTCTTCTTGTGTTTATCTCTTCGTACGGAGACCATCATTAAAATGTCCCCGTGTATATTTTTTGTCTCCTTATCTTAGAGATACAGGGCTTTCTCTTTTAATTAGCTTTAGACATTTTCTTTTGTGTACTTTCTCCCAGCCACCTGTTAAAATTTTGTTTCTTCTATCTTCTTTCGAACCTTAATTATAGGGAAGGAATTAGACAATAAAATTTAAAAAAAAATAAAAATTATTTATTTTATTAATTAAATTAAAAATATAAATATGGTTAGGAAAAGGGATAGAAAAAAATTTCCTTTATAGAGACTGGGGCTCCTACCAGCCCTTCCTTATTTCTATTTTCATTAATCACTATTTATTTTTATATTTTAAAAATATTTTTAAAAAAATTAAATTTTTTATTTCAAATTAATAATTTTTTAGTATTTTTAAATTATTTTAATGTATTAATATTAAGAATAATTTTTTTAAAATAAAAAAATATTATTTTAATATATTTTTTAAAAAAATCATTTTAAAAAATTACTCTAACCAACCACTCCCGACCAGCCGACCACACCTACATAAGCCCTACCATCTCCGCCCTCACGATAGCCCCTCTCTAGGCCAAAAAAGAAAAGAAAAAACACACTGCAATAGCTTCTACAAAGCCGTGAGCTGCAGCTTTCCATCCAAGACTACTAGCAATCGTGCTACAGTCAACATCTCTCCTCGGCTATGTGAACAGTTCCTCAGCAGCCACAGCGGTCATCGATATACAAGGTGATAATGAGGGTGTTAGAGTTACCTTGGAATGTGGCTCCCTCTTACTCCTCTTAAATCCTTGATCATTAAAGTAGTTATCGATTTACTTGCTTTTACTATAACGTCGAGTGATTGCTCCACGTGGTGTCTTTTAGAACTTCATTTAGGAAATTGTACTTGGAATCAAGCTTACGCGTCCTTCATCTTTTTTGAGTAGCTAAAACAATTAAAGCCTGAATAATGTCTAGTTTAGTAATCGGAGTCGTGGGGGTGATTCTCTAATTTAAAAGTTTTAAATTATTTTATATAAAAAATATTATATTTTAATCATGTTATATTTTATTTTAATAAATATAATAAATTGATAGATATAATATCAATTATATAAAAATATTTGGTGATCTGTCAAACCTTATTTAAAAATCAATGACTATAATACCATAAACAAATATAATTTGATATAACAAATATAAAATATCTAAATAAAAAATTATTGATAAAATGATAATAATTATACTAAATAACTGATATTAAAAGATTAAATTAAACTATTTATAGTACTCCTAATATTTATTTATAAATGTATGTGATATCTTTATATGAAATTATGTTCTCTTAAATGTTAATTTTTTTACTAATTTTTTATGTTTTTATATCGTTTTGATGTGCTAATCTCAAAATTATTTTTTAAAAAATAAAAAATTATTTTAATGTATTTTTAAATAAAAAACACTTTAAATCACAATTATAACTACAATCTCAAAGAGGTTCTAATATCATAAATTCTTAATATAATACAATAAAATATCATCTTTATATATTGTTTCTTAACATAAGTTTTCTCAAATCTTTATGTTCGAGTAAAGAAAAAAATTAAATCAAAATGTTTAGCTTGGAGTGTCAAGTGATCAAGATCGTCAACTCTTTTCGTTTTTGGCATTATATTTTAAAATAGCCAAGTATGTTTGAGATCAACCATAATGCTCTACATTCATGCTAAAAAAGGACTTGAGGAGGATTAATCTATATTTATTAAATATATCTTTGTTACTTATCTTTCTTATTTTCTATATTTTTTTCCATTACTTGTAGATTTCATATTGATTTCTATTTTCTATTGAATCCTTGGTTGTAAACTTTTTTTTTTTGTGCAAAAGACTCATTCCTACTAATGTGTTGTTGAAAAACAGTTTGTCAATAAAATCCATTCCCTTGGTATGAATCCAAGAACTGGAATGTGGGAGTCGAATTTGAGTTAAGTTTTTTTATTAAAACATTTTTTTAAATTTTTTTTGAATACCAGCTTGCAAGTTAATTTACCCAACATATAACCTATTATAAATGCAATAGGATATTATGAAAAAGAGGAGGAAAATAAATAAATAAAAATTAAAAATAATCCTTAATAGATCCAATTTCAAGAGGAAGAGGCATAACTATTCTGAATTTACAATAATGGCTAGGAAATTCACTTCCTCCCCACCTGTTTCTACCCTTATTGACCCCCCCTGCTGTACCCCTCATCAACAAGTTTATCTACAGCCAGCAAATAGAAAGGTGGTTTGTTTGTTTTAAAAATAATTTTTTATTTTAAATTAATACTTTTAAATTATTTCAAAATAATATTTTTTAAAATAAAAAAATAAAATTTTAATATATTTTCATACAAAAAAAACCACACGTTTGCATGGGAAAATCAACAAAATACACACCAAAATCATCGCAAACAAAACCCTAATTCACATAAAAACTATTTTTTAAAAGTTTAGATTACCCTAAGAAAAGAAAGAGGAGGGATTAACATGACAAGAATCCTGATTTACTAGATCCAGAATTATAGAGGGGATTGATTTTCCGACCTGGCTTGTTGATCTGATCATACATATAAAATGAAATAAATTATTACATGAGGAAGTTGGGTATCATGCCCTTTGATTGCAGATGAAAGCATTGATGAAGAACACTAAAATCGACACCCCACCCAGATCAGACAAATTAGAGGATGGAAAACCCTAGATAGTGCAATTCTTGAAATAAAAATAGTGCAAAGAGCAGTATGGAAACTCCCATTGTCAGGATTGAACCAGACACCAAAATTCCTAGAAGAACAGTCAACCTTGAGCTGCAATGAAATTGCAAAAAATAAAAAAACATGCTCAACCTGCAACCAGAAAAACAAAATCAGAAAAAACTAAACATCAAATCAACATCTGGAAGAAAAACCAAAGTGGTACATGAATTGTATGTTTTTGGTTATTTTTTAAAATATTTTTTTTATTTGGAAGTGTATTAAAATAATAGTTTTATTTTTTTAAAATTAATTTTAATATCAGCACATTAATATGATTTAAAAATATCAAAAATATATTAATTTGAAGTAAAAAAATAAAAAAATTATTTTTTTTAAAAATATTTTTGAAATGCAAAAACAAATGGGGCTTCGTATATTTGTTTTTAAGATAGTTTTTGTTGTTGTAGTTTAAATAAAAAAGTTTTAACAAATTGTAACTAGGTATAGTTAGTTAAATTTAAATACATGTTTCATAAAAATTATAATGGAGATTTATGTGCAGTAAAAAATATGTATAAAATATTTAGTTGTGATTGCTTTTTAAAAATATTTTTTACTTAAAAATATATTAAAATAATTTTTTTAAAATTTTTTTAATATCAGAGTATCAAAATAATCTAAACATATAAAAAATAATTTGAAGTAAAGAAAAAATAAAAAATTAAATTTTTTAAAAAATATTTTTAAAATATAAAAATAAATAAAGTTTTATGAAACTCTATTAAAAAAACATGTAATATTTCACTAAAACTGCAATTTCAACTCAATTTTTTATGGGTTTTGTGATATAAAACATAATTTAATATATTACTAAATTTCTAACTATATTTTTTACACCATAAATACAAAAACTACAACTAAGCAAACGTGCCCAATTAGTGGGCTGATAACACTGGTGAGGATGAG